>CABHPQ010166033.1:0-13562 GCA_902168405.1 Peromyscus aztecus
TCTTCCAGAGAACCCTGGTTCAATTCCCAGCAACCACATGGCAGCTGACAACTGTATGTAACTCCAGTTCCAAGGGAACCAACACTTATGGCACAAAATCAATACACACACACACACACACACACACACACACAATTCTCAGTGAACACAGGAATGTTTGAAAACCAACCAATAAAGAACACACACAAAACAGCAGGTAACTGACATTAAAAAAAATCACAGGAGGATTTGTAATGTTCCAAGTCTCAAGTGGAGAGGGGAAGTTTGTTTATCTTTTTTGTGTGTCTATGTCTATGGTTCTTGATCTAGATCTGGCATTGTAAACAGGTCTAGTTCACTCACAACTACTCAGGCTTTATTTTATTACCCATGAATACTTACAATGATTGAATCTGTTACATTTTTCAAAAAAAAATCTGCTTTGTATTTTCATGTCATTTTTTTAAAACATTTTCTGTAATGCAGTAACTGGAATTAACTACACAATATCAGTATAAAACGCATATCCAACATACCAAAGAAGCAGAAATTGAGCACAATTTTTATTGTGTTTATTGATAATTGAGAAAAATCTGAGACTAATTGGAGGTTCAAAACAATCTAATCTTATATTCTGTAAAATCTCAAATATTAGCAACACAAAAATATAAAAGTTATAGCAGCATCAGATCAATATCGTGTACCATAAAATATACAGAAAATTGTGCAGTGATTTTGACTTGATATAGTTTTCCATAAAATTATTCTGGCATAAGTATTCACATTTTAAACTAATATTTCTTTTATATCTTGTCAAATTAATCCTATACCATTTTAATACATAATTATTGTACAATTCAGATGATACATTGCTGTATATGTAGATTGTTTTCCAAAGAACTCTTTTGCGAGCATAAATTTTATTTCTTGGTAAAATGTTTTTAAAATCACACTAAGCAGAGGACTTTCTGATGTTACTCATCTGACATGGAGTAAGGTTTGAACATTTGCTAAAAGTTTCCTTCCACCCCTCACATTATAAAGAACCTTTTCATTGAATGAGTACTGGGGCAATAATTACCAACTGAGTTTGTTTCTTTCATGAATTTTCCAACATGTTCTAAGTTTTGAGCCTTTTGTAAAGAATTTTCTTTTAAAATTCTGTACATTTGTTAATTTTTTTCCCATTAGTGATACTCTGTTAGGCTAGAATATCTGATGACTCCATAACACTTGCTACATTCTTAATATTGTAAGGGTTCTCTCTAGTATGCATTATGTGATGTTCTTCAAGATTTAAGAACCCAGATAAGGTTTTCCCACATGCTCTATATTTGTAAGACTTCTCTAATGTATGGTTTTTATAGAGATGATACATTGGAAAAGGACATAACTCATAACACATTCATTACAATTTTAAGAATTCTGCATTCAATGGGTCTTTATTGGCCTTGAATATGTGAGTCATGGGCAAAGGATCAGCCACCATCTGTATATTTTTAACTTTCTTCTCCATTATGGATTCTTTGATGAATTTGAAATGTTGAGGACCTGGTAAAGGATTTGCCACATTCTTTATATCTGTAAAGTTTCTCTCCTATGTGAACTTTTTGATGTTTTTGTAGGTGTGAGTTCTGCCTAAAGCACTTTCCACATTCTTTACATTTGTAATGTTTCTCTCCAGTGTGAATCTTCTGATGAACTTGAAAATTTGATGCCTTGTTAAATGATTTGCCACATTCTTTACATCTATAAGGCTTCTCTCCATTATGTATTCTTTTATGAACTTTAAGGTTTGAGCTATGAGTAAAGGACTTTCCACAATCTGAACAGTTGTAAGGTTTTTCTCCAGTGTGTATTCTTTGATGAACTTTAAGGTTTGAGCCTCTGGTAAAGGACTTTCCACATTCTTTGCATTTGTAAGGTTTTTCTCAAGTGTGTATTCTTTGATGAACTTTAAGTTTTGAGGCTACAATAAAGGCATTAAATATGCTAATGAAAAATCAGTATAATTCATGGAATTTTTGGCCTTCATAAGGTCTTGTATCAGGCAAACTTAGACAAAAATTTTGGAAAAAAATTGAAGCTCTCTCTCACTTGTTATATGCACTAGGAACATGTCTATTGCATTCCCTGCTATGATTCTTTCTGCTTACACAATCAGAATCTAAGAAATCACAGTTTTTCTTGTTGACTCTTCTCCTCCTGTCAACAGCCTCTTATTTCCTTTTTCCTTACCAGGGTAACCTGGACTGCACCCCAACTGATTCCCTCTCAAAACTGCATACCCCTTATCCATTTGCAATGCACACAGCATATCCTACTCAATCATGTTTGCCATCCACTCTGCATTATTATTATCCAACATAGAGTGAGCCAGTAGGTCCTTTCCAGCATATACTGTGACCCACACCAACTGCAAAAGTAACTTATGGTCACCTGACTCTGGTTTATTACCTGAACATATGATCAAGAGAGAAACTACCACCTGTCTTGATAATACTTACAAACACAATGAAGGGCCCTGGAATTCTTCTATTCCTAGCAAGGGAGCACAGAATCCTTCCCCAGTTCTACTTCATACACATCATCAGCACTATTGATCCCAGTCTGGTAACATACATTTTACAATTGTTATCAGACCGCTAAATCCACAATATCACCTCATCCACATTGCCTCATCAATCCATGGCTCTAGCCTGTATTCTACCACATGTGCCCATATCTAGACTAAGAGATTCTGTCCAGAATACTCCTACTTTCATCCTCCCAATTGGATGCACAGCCTGTAAATCTGCCCAGCCTCTGTGCCTACTTGACATCTCACCACCCATGGTATATCTAGCCTTCTCACATAAGCTCCCCTGTGTTTTTTGTGGTATGTTAAGTCTTCTTTGTGCACAGAAGACACAGAAATTACAAAATAGTTCACAAAACCAATTTTGATCACAAGAACTTGAACACTATATATGCTAGTTTAAATAACAATGTTCTTTAAAGGTCAATAATTGACATCAAAAATTGACTCAAAATATGGGCTTAATGCATAAAATGAAGAACTGAGTTAGGAGCTTGAAGTGTAAGAAATACAAACTATCTTTAGTTTCCTTTCTGGTGCTTGCTTGAAATTTGACATTTGAATGTTATCTGTTCTTTCTGCATGTTTGCTGGCTCTTGACTTCATTCCATGGCATAATGGAGTCTTATTCTCATGGTACCTTAAACCCAATGAAACCCTTTGTTTTAAAAATTTCTGTGGTAAAGGTGTTTAGTCACAGCACTAGGAAATCACATATTGAATATAAAAGATAAAGACAGCATTTAACCCTCACCAACTCTACTAGTTTCAGAGTATTTTTCAATCAGTAATAATCATAATACAGAAAATATAAAAACTATCAGAAACACCATGAAAGTAGTCAAAGTGCTTAAATTAGACAAAGAAACAGCCCAATAAAATTAATGTGGAGAAACTTAAACACCTGAGTAATGTAAGAGACCACAGAGACATAAGGGCAAATTAAATGAACACAGTCCAATTTTTAAAAATATTTTAAAAAACTATAGAATTATTGACAAGAACTCGGTCTGAAATGAAGTTGGAGCAGGAAACTAATTAGAAAAGTCAAGGTAAAGCTTTATAAGTAGGACAGAAAAATAGCAAATAGAATATCAAACTAAATAAAACAAGTAGAGAAATTCAATTGCAGGTCAGAAATATTTATATATATTTGAATGTGTCACAGAAAAGAAATACACAGGTAATGCTGTACACAGGGAAAATGAGGAAATCCTTAAATAAGGTATATCTATAAGATAAGAATCTAATTGCATAAATGAAATCTTCCTCAAGATAATGACAGAAAAATTTGCCAAACTCAAAAAAGTCATAACATTGCAGATAGTGCAAACATTCTCAACAACAAATAGTATAACATATAAAAAGAAATATCACTCAGCAAGTCTAAGTTAATATACAGAACAAAACAAGAGCATTAAATATGAAGAAGGGAACTAAGTGTCTCATGTAAAGGAAAGCCCATTAGAATAACAGCTGATTTCAGAGGAGAAGGTACTAACCAAAACAGCCAGGAACAGTGCAAATCTAAAGAGAATAAGGGCCTATATGGAATGCTGTACTTAGGAAAACTATCTGCTATAATTGAAGGAGAAAGAAATTTTTTGTGTATTAGAAGGTATGAAATAATTCATAACATGCAGGCCAAAAGAAAATAAGAGACAGGGAACAGTGTTTAAGACTGATGGATGGACACAGGCAACTCAAACCAGTAAAGCAGATATACTAACTGCAGACCTTCACCTCAACTTTTGCTTCTCTTAATCCAGTCCCACAGTCCCATTTTCAGCTCTGATAAAATGGCCTGCTGGAGGTTCCCTGCTGCCTGTGACTTTATCTTCATTGGTTAAAATACATCTTCCAATTCTGACATCATTCTCACAACCTTTCTTGATCTCAGCACCCAACTCTGGCATAAACTACCTGGAATCCCACAGGCCACTCCTGTCAGGGAAGAAGTTAGATTATCTCAAGTAATTCACCTCTTACCATGCCTCTTTAAGTTCAATACCATAGATTTAGGCCCAGCTCTGTAGCAGTACTGTAGCAGCCTCAGTATTCCTTGTCTCTGGTGGATCCCATAGCTGACCCCTAAGCCATCCTTCTACAACTGTTTGCATTGTCTCACACTCCAAATCCAGCAGAAAAAAAAGACCCAAGAATCAAACTGGGGGGGGCAGGTAGGTAGATTGCTGATCTTCACTTATTTCTCTGCTCTTCTAAATCTATGCCCCCTGTCTTAGCCCCAGATCTGAAAGAAAACACAACTTGTGTATCCATTTCTTCCTTCCTGCACCAATCTAAAATGGATCACATGGATTTCCAATCCAATTTTTTTTCTTCTAGCTCATTGCTTTGTTCCTACCTGAAACTCAAGCAGTTGTTTTCTCTGAACACATGGGACATACTGACCAGAGAAACAGAGACTAATTGTACGTCTTTAATTTTCCAACTATGCCTCCATGTCCTCTCTCCCAATCTCATTCCCAGATCTTTATCAGAAATTCTGCCTTTGACTCTCCTCACTCTTTGTCCACTTATATGTGGATAAGAGCCATTAATACAGTAATTAATTGGCATTTGATGGGTAGTATTGAATCCAAATTCAGCAGAAATTTCTAGAAAAATATATGAAGGATATCTGAAAAGTATAGCCAAATAATGGGGCGTCAGAGTCCCTACAGTCTCTCTCTTATAACCTAACACAGTTTTCAGTATGTAAATTGGGTTACATACATTTGAGTGGTTATCCAAGGTGTCCAAAGGGGATATGAAAACAAGCCAGGCTGTTGCCAGTTCTGCACCTTCCTCTCCATGAACTATAAGCATAGTTTAATTGCTGAAGATAATAATTATACAAATTATTAAAAAATGGATACATAGGCCTAGTGCCTACAGAGAGCTTTATACCCCTATTTTCTTTGGTACAAGAACAATCTCTGCACTTTAAACAGAAACATATATGCCCAATCAGCTAAAAAAAGCCTATATTTCCAAGGGTATTCTGCCAGCAAGATAAGGTAGGACAAAGGTGGATCAAAACTTGATGGAGCAAACAACCATTAATTGATTTGACTTAAGGCCATTTCTCCAGATGGATACGATACCTGACGTTTCTTTGGTGAAAATAAGCCTGATACTAGAAAACCTATGAAATTAGAGTAAAACAAAATACTACTTGTCTGAAAAAAGAAATAAAATGTAGTGATAAAATGATTCCTCATGATATTCTGCAATATTCATAGATGAGTGTGTTGTTCATATATCATCATAGAAAGATTAACCTACAGAATATACAAAAAGTATATAGATGTACTGCCAGACATGACTACAGTGTGTCAGAGATCTTGAACACTCATCTCTAAATGAGATCTTTCTGTCTCTTACCTCCCCTCCATTGCTCAGGCAAACCCTGCAGAAGAAGAGTTGGAAATAGTGTAAGAGCCACAGGGATGGGAGTACCAAGAAAACAAGGCCCTCTACATTAACATGGAGGGATTTCATATTAACTCAGAGAGAATGAAGCAACAAGCATAGGGACTGTACATGTATATACATGTTTTCTGTATATAAATTGTGGGTTCCAGTTTAATGGTTTTATGGGATTCCTGAGCAGGACAATGATTTCTGATTATATGCCTATCATTTGATTACTTTTCTTCTGTTGTTTTGTCTTGAAAAACTTCAATGTGATAGATTTTGTTTAATCTTATAAAAATTTATTTTGTTATACTTAAAATAATCAAATTATGTGTTTTAGACAAGCATGGTATAATAAGATACTGTAAGACTAGACACCTCCTCTCCTATTAAGGATGGACAAGAAAAGGATAGGAAAAGCAAGAAACAGATTCAGAGACAGCCCCTGCTCCTGCTGTTATAAATCCCACTAGATGAATAAGCTACAAAACTGTTATGTATGTGTAGAGGGCCTAGGTCAGTCCCACGCAAGTTCTCTGTTGCTTTCGTCTCTGTGAGCCTCAATGTGTCCAGGTTATTTCATTTTGAATCTCAACTATATCTTTCCTATAGTTCAACTTAGAAAGAGAGGGGAAAAGAGGGATCCATTTCTTGCCATGAAATCACTAGAGAAAGTACATACAGAAATTCTGGAATGCCTTAGCTATCAAGTTTCCCCTCTTGCTGTGAAATCTACTGTTTCCCAATATTCCCATTCAGGCAATAGATAAAGACCCCATCATACTTCAATATATGATGTACATTTATCTGTCTATTGCCTCATTCCTGGATTTTTTGCTTTGGTCAAGGTTGGTGAACAGCTGTTGTGTTGATACAGAATGTCCTACACATTAGAAGAGACATATGTCACAATATTCATATAACCCAATACAGTTGGAGTCCTAACACAAGGCTATACACAGAATAAGAGGAAAATAATAAAAGATCCATATTTAATTTCCTCATAGTAAATGCCTTGTTAAATGCTTTAAAATATTGAGAATTTTTTTTCAGTTTTCACTCTCTGTACATTTAGTGCCATTTGAATTACAACAAAGCAAAAATACAAGCATGGAACATCATGTTACGATAGGTATCCATGCATGATATGCTATAGAATGGCTGCAACAATGTATAATGCAAGATTGTATTAATCATATCATTGTGCAGGAGGATGGATAAAAAACAAGAATGAGTTTATTGTAAGTTATATGTTATATATATGATATATCAATGTGTGTTATATACCAAATTTCAACAATTTGAAAAAAGACATGTATGCCTCATTAATACAAAATATATATGTCTCCTAATAACACTTGATAGAAATCTCAGGGTAAACTACTAATAATTTAAAAAATATATATATAACTCACCTGTAGAGATCTGGTTGGTGTAGTTGTTCAACATGTCATTGCCAGGCAAAGAATTTTCAGCAGAATCCAGGCAACCCAGTTCCTCCTGGATGAAATCTATGGGCACATCCTTGAAAGCCAACAGGTTCAGAAAAAAAATTCTGTTTTTACTTATTAATGATTTGATGGCACAGAGAAAAATTGGTTAAATATAAACCATTCTCTTGTCATTAATTGATATATATTATTTGAGTACATTGGTTGTGAAAGAAGGATGATGTGAAATAAGTGCTGGTGACATGATGGGTAGAGAGGTATGGAATCAGCCTTAAAGGACAAATCCAGACTGAAATGTGCTCTGTGATTTTGGTTTTTTGATTCTCATGCAAGAAAAGCATGAAGCTAAGTGAGGCAATTTCCTTCACTATAACTCTTGCAGAGGAAGACATGGTTGTCTAAAGTACATGGGATGCCTCCACTTTTCTGAATAGAAAGAAGGAGGAGTGAATGGTGATAGGCAGAGGGATGATTTGAGGAAGACACTGGAAGGTGAGGAGCAAGGGTGGGGAAGCTCTAGTCAGGCTGGAGAAATTAATTAAAATAGCAAAAAAAATGTTTGAGATTACTGATATCCTGAGGCAGGGCCTCATACAGAACACACCAAAAGCACATAGGCATGTGAGACCATCAGAGCAGATGCAGATGTTGAAGTGTGGCATGTAAGCCTCAAGCTAATTATTTCTAAAACTAGATATTCCTATGAATGTATCAGTGAGCCAGTGCATAGGAGCTAAAGGGAGTGATTTATGCTCTGCAGTCATATCCACAATCGAGTGAACATCTAATATTACTAAAGACTTTAGGAGAATGCAAACTACTTTTATAATTAAAAAAATATGATGAGAACTGCTGTTTTCAACTGATTCTTGCCCAGAAGCAACTTGGAGGATGGTACTTCACAGAAAGATAAAGATATTGAAACCAATCCTCCCTTCAACAAATATTTAGTGATAGCATAATATATTTTAAGGTTTGTAATTTTTACATGTCTTATGGGTGAGGGGAGAGTAGGAGAGCTCAGAAACTATGTAGAATGATAATGACTCAAGGCACAAATATAAATCTAGCACAATAGAAATATTGTTTTTTATTAGGAATTTTGTGCATTTTACATACCAATCAAAGATCCCAGTCTTACCTCCTCCCAAAACTAGCAATATTCTTAACTAAATGTATGTACTTATATAAAACCCAGTTGGAGTGGACATGACCTACATGAGTGGCACTGCCTTGTCTTTGTGGATAGATTTCCACAATGTATCAAAAGAAAGGACCAGTTAAAGGCATGGCTTACTTCTTTTTGAGTGGGTTATGTTCCCACTGAATGACCCCCATAAGCTCATTTATTTGAATGCTCTTCTCTTAAGAGGTGGATCTCTTTAGCAAATAATTAGAAGTTGTTCCTTCATAAAGAATGTTTCTCATCTTGGATGGGCTTTGATCAAAGGCATATTTCAAGCATGAATAAGCTATACAAATGTAAAGGCATAGAACTCAGGCCTGCTTCAGCATCTCTGCCTTTAACAGCTAGTGTGCAGATACAGAATGTTGGACCTTTTCTCCTGGGTCACAAGGAAGTAAAGATCATACCTGAAGAGAAACTCCACTTTCTCCATTAATCCTGATTAAATTTGCATATTCCTCTGTGAATTTCCTCAAAGTTGTTACTACTGCTAAAGAGAAAACTGTGAACTCTAAGTGATGAAGGCAAGTGTGAACTGCTAAGTCAGGGCAAGAAAATCAGCTTCAGCTCCCAATGGTGAGATTGTTACCAGGTTTCAGCACAACTGAAGGGCATTGCAGATTCACTAGGAGGTTTGTAGCTAACAAAGAGAAATAATTGAATAGACTCTTAAGTCTAGTTAAAAAAACAGAATAATAAAAAGAAGAAAACACTCTTATTAGGATAATTTATCACTGCATTATGACTGATGAATTGCATTTGGAAGTTTTATCACATCTCAAAACTTTATCTTAGTATATGACACAGTATGCCTTTTATAGAAATTCTATTTTAAACATTATTTTTGGCAAAGCAGACATTCCATCCTGTTTTGTGCTGGTTTTTTTTTTTTTTTGTGTGTGTGTGTGTGTGTGTGTGTGTGTGTGTGTGTTCCTCTTTCTTTGACTGTTATGTGATGAACATTTGATCCCTATGAGGAAGGATCATGGAACATAGGTCTTTTCTCACTGAGTGAGATGACTCAATTAAATTCTAAGTAGGAAGAGAGTGTACATGTTTGTGTGTAATATGAAAAAAAACTTCTACATTATGCATTAATTGAGAAAATTTATCCAGAAAAAAAACTAAAATACTGGGAGAAATGTGAAATGTGGGTAAACACACATGTGTCACATGCATTTAAACTGTTTACCTTCAAAACCACTTGAGAAAAAGGAAAAGAAAGCTTTGTCAAACTAGGAGGTGAATTAAACATTAGAAGCTGCTGCAAATGAAACATTTCTGTAACATCAGTCAACATATCTCATCTTCATTTATATACTTACCTGAAAATATGTCATCTCTCTTTTCCCTTCCATGTGGATCCTCTCAGGAAATTTTATTTTAAAATTTCACCTTCCTGATAATATTTCAGATTTCAAAACCCCAACAGCACCCAATGCTTGCTACCACACACCGTGACCGGAAGGCAAGGATCACAATCCTCATTCCCTATTCTAAAGCAGAGCTGAGATACAGAGCGCTACTGGCTCTCAGAGGGAGAAAAAATTGACAGTTCTCCTTTCATGCATTCAGACCAGCATCTTGAAGGGCTTCAGTATAGAGGTGGGAATGTGATTGAATTAACCTGAGACACTCAGCAGAGCTAGCTAGACATTTCAAATGGAGGCTGCACACAGGTGTTATTCAGAAGCCTTAAGGATCCTCAAGGACCCACACATTCTCTTTCTCTCTAATGGCTGATTAAATAACAGTGATGCTTCCATTGAGAATGAGAAACAAAATCTGTGGAGTAGATGCAAATGAGAGTATTTGAACAGACAGAAAGACCTAGGTGTTTGTGGCCAAGAAGCATGAGGGCAATCCATGCCTCTCTAAGGTCTTCAGTGATTTTTCCCATTGTCTCCCATGACCTTGTTTATTATAATTACTTTTGTAGTATAATTAACTTTATTTTTTTATTTTAGTTTTTGAAGACAGGATTTTTCTGTGTGATCAACTTGTCTGTCCTGGTACTCACTGTATACAACATAGTGTCTGCAAACTCACAGAGAATGGCTTGTCTCTGCCTCTCCAGTGGTGGGATTAAATGTGTGAGTTGGCTGATAATGTCATAAGAAAAATGTATGAACAGAAAAATGGACACACAAAAATGACTGGAATTTGATGGGCCTTTCCCTCTGATGCAGAAACAACATCACCAGGAATCTTTGCCTATTCATTACAAAGAGATGACCAATGTTTCAGGAATAATATCTACAGGTAGAGGGGTCATTCTATCCAACTGCGTAAGGGGGCTGGTTTAGATCATGTCAGGAGGGACAGTCTTTGTAGGCGAGCACTCTTGAGGCTTAAACCACTATTGGAGAAGGCTGAGGTGAATGTTTTCTGAACACTATCAATATCCACATGCAGCACAGGAGGCTTTCTCATTCTGCTGCACCTGAAGTGTCTTTTTTTTTTTTTTTACAAATTTCTCATGGGCCTGCGTGATTGCTCTCTGACATGGAGGTTTCCCTGTACACAAAAGAAACTCTTCCATTCCTCCACAAATTCCAATGTTCTTCTGCTGCCCTGAAACACATTTACTGATTTCTATGTTAGACTTTATGTCAGACAATGTACTAAGAAATAAACACATTTTACTTTGTATTAGCATCAATGAAGCAGATGATATTAATTACATCTTTTACCACAAAATGATTACTTATCATGTCAAGGCATCAGGTATTAAACACAAGGTATCAATACATTTATTGGGAATTTAGGCAAGGGGATAACTTAATGTTAAAACTTTTATAATATACACTTATTTAAAATTGCAAATACTGTGAACAAAATAATCTTCATGTAGAATATAACGCAAACACAAATATCCTAGTTTATTGATGTTTGTAAGCAGTACTACCTGGCTTTAAGTCCTTATATTTTAAATCATTTTTGCTTTAGTCAATTTTCACATGAATTTGTACCATTTTAAAAAATAATTTCTAAATCATTCTGTACAAAACTTTATTTTCTCTGTAGCTTATTTACCAAGAAGCTGCTTGGTGAATATAAGTTGTATTTCTTGGTAAAATGTTTCTAAATTTCAGTTATACATATGTCTTCTTGTTTTATTTTCTCTGATGTCGAGTAAGACATGAACATTGTTTAATATACTCTAATCAAGTCTCTCTATTTTAAAGAATATTTTCTATGTGTAAACAGTTGAACAATGATTATGTATCAAATTTTGTTCCAACGTAAATCTTAAGTAATATAAGCTCTGAGCTCAAGGCATTGGACTTGTAACATTCTTTATATCTGTATTTTTCCCTCTAGTATAAATTCTGAGTTGATCTTTCAGATTTGAGAAGTAGGTAAAGGATTTCTCATGATGTACACATATAGAGTTTTTCTCCTCAATGGATTCTGTGGTGGGTTTGAAGATGTGAGCAGTATATAATGTAATTGGCACATTCTTCTCATTTATAAGTTTTCTCTCCAGGATTGATTTTTTGATGATCTTTAAAAGTGGAGTACTAGGCAAAGGTCTTGTCACATTCTGTACAGTAGCATGGTTTCTCTCCACTGTGGAGCCTCTTAAATATCTTGAGTGTGAATGATCTTCTGCAACATTTCACAGATTTCTCATATTTTATCCTCAATATGGAACCTTGGATACTCAATAAGATTTAAAAGATGAGTCAAAAACTGTTTCCAAATTTTGATGCAAACTTTTATCCCCAGTGTTGCATATATCATTTGAATGATGTTTACATAGAAATTGAAGGATATACCCTAATTTGTACACTTGCAAGTTTTCCACCAGCATAATGTTTTGAATCCCTCTTTAAAATGGCTGATTTTATTGAACCCTTGCTGTACTTACTCTAGTCCAATTATATTTGTCAGAATCACCACAGTTCTAGTTCTATTACACTCCCTACAATATCAGGATGCATTTAAAATTTCTTCTTTCAGACTGCTTCTATAAACCTTATCTTGGGTATGCTTCTACTAGAGAAAGACTGTGGCTATTATTCAGGCCCATTCTGAAGTTTCACATTGTTATAAGGATTTCTGGACAGCAATCTAGTGAGGATTGATAAGTTCAACAGGCAAACAAAGTTTTCAAATTTCATTATTCATTGTAAAATTAATAAATTTATGTTGCAAATAGTGTCTGAAAAAGAATATGATGCACCTAAGTGCAATTTGACACTTGGTACAGTTCTTAACAAAGAAACCTCCCGTACAACAGTCTTCCATACCAAGGAAGCTAGAATATACTATTTCTTAAAAATTATGTGGCTATCATGCAGGCTTTTCTTAGACCAAAAACATTCTGTGCCTAAGAGCTCTGTGGAACTTGTCACATTTAGGACCCTGGGAAATGTTCTGTAAAACTTACATTTCCACGACAAGTACATGGGGATGTTCTGTTTCTTAAACATAAAGGGCCATCTTTTTTTTTACAGGTGGTTCTATGGATACGTTCACCACAGTCCTACTAAAAAAAATATTCTATCTCCTTTTCAACAGATTTATTGATTATATAGTATCTTTGCTTACCATTGGCTATAATAAATACTGAGAAATGAGGCAGGGTGTGGTCACTTATGGCATTAATCCTCCCAACAAGAGGCAGTGGATAAAGGATATCTGTCAATTTGAGGTCAGACTGAACTACATAGCACATTGCAGGACAGCAGGACTATGCAGAATGATCCTTTCTCTAATCAAACAAACAAGAAAAAATACTCCAGGGAGTTGGGAACACACAAAAACCTCAGCAATAAAAATACTCTGGATCATTAGAGCTTCTTGTATGCTCATTGAGTCCCTGATGTCACCTTCAGAGAATTCACAATTCAGAATTTGGAGTCTTGCTTTGGAGACTGATCTGAGCTACCCACTCCAAACTTCTGCTTATCTTTGAAGAAGGCTTGATACCTTGTTTCAC
>CABHPQ010166034.1:5797-47842 GCA_902168405.1 Peromyscus aztecus
ATTAAATTAAATTCAGGGAACAAGATACCGGATGGCAACCTTCTCATAAGAACCGTGAGAAGCAACACAGAATGGGATTTCCTAAGAGCTCTAGGAAAAACAAAGAAAGCCTGTCAATCTAGAATCTTATGTACAGAAGGAGAATTGCCCCAATTCAGGCAAATATAAGATATTTTGGAACAAAAGTAAAAAGATAACCTGACAGAATTCCTCACTCAAAATTCTAAAACTTGTAGCTAGAAACAAAGAAAAGGAAGAGTAATAGATAGACAGATAGATAAATGAATGAATATGGATTTTTCCTGATTTTCAAAAAGTTAATTTCCAATTATAAAATTAATATCTTGCAAAGTTTTATGTATAAGTAGAAAGAAAATAGGGATAAATAATGTCATAAGGAGTTGGTTGGAGGTTATTACACATGTATGATTGTAACATTTTTATATTGTTTAGTATAAGATGGATATGGATATGGTAGACTACAGAGGAACAATACAAATCTAAATATCTAACATAGGTGAGAAAGTGAAAAACTGAAAAAAAAACTAGATAATGTACAAGCTTTGTATTTTTTCTCTTGTTTATCTTTCTGAGCCTTTAGAAGTTGGATTCTCTTTCTTAGTTTTGGAGTTTTTAAGCCATCATTTCTTCAAACTTTGCTCCTGTCTCATTCCTTATCTATCTTCCTTCCTGTATTCCAGTTCCGTGTGTTTACAGACCTCTGTTCTATTTTAGTTGTCTCTTTGAGTTTGGATATTGTCTGTCACCCAAGCTGCAGCTTTATGCCTCTTCCTGTGCTTAGTTTGGGTCACCTTTTCTCCAGTTCTCTTCTTTGGCTTCAGACTGAGATTATGACTGTGCCATCCCTTTCCCCTGAAAATCTTACTCATTAAGAAATTATTTCTTAGGCACTGTAAGATTAGCTCCATGGATCCTCCCTTAGGCATATCAAAACCTAGCAAATGTGTTCAGGAAAAACAGGCTATTTATGTCAAGTTTCTTATAGCTAATGAGCCTTATTTTCTGTGTATCATAAGAGATCTTATTCTGTGGTGATATATTGTGTACCCTAATAAACTTTCCTGAGGATCAGAGGACAGAGCCAGTCACTTGATTAGACACAGAGGTCAGGCAATAGTGGCACACAGCTTTAATCTTATCACTCGGGAGGCAGAGATCCTTCTGGATCTCTATGAGTTCAAGGCCACACTGAGCTATATGAGATTGATCCAGTATAGGAGAGAAGCAGAGCCAGGCAGTGGTGGCACACACTTTTAATCTCAGCACTTGAGATCTCATGTCTTTGCTTGGGAAGCACACACGCCTTTAATTCCAGGAAGTAATATGGCAGGGCAGAGAAAGGTATATAAGGCGTGAGGAAGCAAGAACTCACTCTCTTTAGGCTGAAGCTTTTGTAGAGGTAAGAACTAGTGGCTGGCTGTTCTGCTCCTCTGATCTTTCAGCTTTCACCCTGATATCTGACTCTGGGTTTTTTTTATTAAAAAAACATCTGAGATTTGAACAACATTATTCTGCTATCTAGATAATTTTTGGCTGCATCGTGATATACAACACAATCCCATTTTCTTTTGCTGCAACAAAGTATCTACCTGAGAATGGATAACTTGTAAATGAGAGACACACTTTGTCAAAGAATATATGAGAGCCTCCAGTTTCTTCATTTTATGGAAGGAAGTAGAAGAGTAAACATAGACAAGAGGAAGAGGTAAGCCATGGGAATAGATTCAGTTTATAGTAATCTATTCATGCAGAAATTTTCATTCCATGACTGTAAGAGCTTACACATGCAAGAAAGTCACTTATTCATTTATTGAGACTGCATTGTCATAAACCAGACACTTCCTACTAGATCCGACCTCTCAACAATGTCACATAGGCACCAAACCCACATGCATTTTGGTGAGAACTTCCTTTCCCTGGTAGTAATATGAAGATGGGTAACTTGATATACCTTAGCAAAAGCTAGGAGGAATTGTCATCAGATACTCTTATACTCAGCAGGAGAATCTTTTAGGAGACCCAGTAAGCTCTCTGTGAACCAAACCAGGTTAAAGGAAAGTAGCTTCTAGTCAAAGACCAGATTTCTAATCAAATGACAGAAACATCTTGGGTCACATGTTAAGTAACTCCCTAGTATATTTTATTTTCATTTTACCCTCATGGATATGTATAGTGTGTGTACATATGAAATTATGTATAACAAAAGATCTATGCATCTTGGGAAATTCTCATGGAAATGGATATACCTGTTCAGCTGCATATTGAGTTACCCAGAACCTCTTTGTCTAGGGTCTGCCTCTGCCTGTGCTGTTCCAAAGATATTCTGATCCTATCAGGTACATCTGCAACTGCTTCTACACAATTCATGGACCAGACAGATTGGCCTGTGTAGTGATTTAAAAAAAAAATTCTATACTTCTCTCACCAATATATTCCACAGAAATGTTTTGCAGCACATGGAAGAAAATAGAGAACTCAGGAGGAAAGAGTTACCCTTGCAATTCTAGAATAAGCCCTATTTGATTATATTGGATCATTCTTTAATATATAATATAGTTGGGTTTCAGCTTCTTGTGTTATTTAGGATTTTAACAGCCACCTTCATAAATGGATTATCAAAGTTTCTTTTCTGTGCTTGGTCAGGTTATGAATAGTTCCATTTTGTGGTTCAAATTCTACTCCTTAAAATTACAAGTTAATTTTACAGAAACCACTCATTATACCAGGTAGAAAGACTGTGTTTGGGATGAATTCTCAACTTTATTCAAGGTTTCTATATTTTGAGTAAAATTTTGTTTATCTTATTTTCTTTATTTAAAAAATATAGGATTTTCACATGTACCAAACATCCATAAGTATTTTCTTGTGATTTTATCCAACTATACATCTGTTCTCCCAATCTGTTTGCATTATTCTCTTTTAAATTTTTCTATAAGCATTTCTCTGCTTTTTAGGTTTACCCTCTACATTCAAAATAATGTCTCCTTTCTTTATTTCTGCCATTACAATATTATTTTATTTTCTCATAATACAATGATGATTTTTGTCTTCTTAAATTTTTAAAATTTATCCTTTGGTAATTTCGTACATGTATGTGATACATTCAAATACCACCTATCTCCTGATCCCCAACCTCCAACTCTACCTGAACTCCCTTCCAACACGGATTTTAAATTGTCTTTTTAATTCATTTATTTTTAATAATGAAAATATTAAAATGTACAAATTTTCATGAATAGGGTTTAGAAATATTCTATACTTGTGAAACAAGACCTATACAATGTTTGAAATAAGCCTTGTCATGAGTAAATATGTTGTGTTTGCTGAATTGGTCTCAACACCTACTCATCCTTCCTCACCTGTGACCCAACTTTAATTATTCTTGTTCCTTTGTTCCAGGTTCACAGCAATGGCTCCAAGTTTTAAGATGGGTGGAGAGGAAGAATGCTTTCATAAATTCATTTTTTACTTATAAACTAGCCTACCAATTTATTTATTTTTTTAATTTTTGAAATGTCTGTGTGTGTGTGCATATGTATATGTGTGTGTTTATGATAGTGGTATGT
Organism: Peromyscus aztecus; assembly: GCA_902168405.1. Lineage (NCBI taxonomy): Eukaryota > Metazoa > Chordata > Mammalia > Rodentia > Cricetidae > Peromyscus > Peromyscus aztecus. The sequence continues at coordinate 9,385 of CABHPQ010166034.1, forward strand.
TTATATCGGTGCATGTACGTGTATGTGTGCATATGTCTGCCCAAATGTGTGCTGCAGTGAGCATGTTGAGGTCAGTGAAGAACACAAGACAACTTGTAGGAGTCAGTTCTTTCCTTCTGCCATGTGAGTTGTAGGGATTGAATCCAGGTTGTCAAACTTGGTGGCACACACTTTTATCTGATAAGCCATCTTGCCAGCCCTTAAATATTTTAAACTGCACTTTTTTTTCTTTTTTTCTTTTTGGTTTTTCAAGACAGGGTTTTTCTGCGTAGCTTTGTGCCTTTCCTGGATCTCACTCTGTAGACCAGGCTGGCCTCTAACTCACAAAGATCCGCCTGGCTCTGCCTCCCGAGTGCTGGGATTAAAGGCGTGCGCCACCACCGCCCGGCTGAAACTTCACTTTTTTATTTATGTAGTGTGTGTGTGTGTGTGTGTGTGTGTGTGTGTGTGTGTGTGTGTGTGTGTTAGTAGGCATGCATGGCATGCGTGTGGAAGTCAGGAGACAATTTGCAGGTCAGTTCTCTGCATGTGAATCCTAGGGATTGAACTCAGGTCAGGTTGTGAGGTTTGGTGACAAATTCCTTGACAACTGAGCCATCTTGCAGGCCTCTGTTCATTATTTTAATCAGTTTTTGGCTTAAATGGTTTTTTGTTTGTTTGTTTCCCTCCACTCAATTTCATTGGTTTCTAGTATCATCTTGGTTATTTCCTTCTTTCTGCTTATTTTGGGATTATTGAATTTTTCTGTCTTATAGCTGGCTTAAGATTAAAGCTACCATTATTGATTGGAGACTTTTGCTACTTATTAATATAAATATTCAATGAAATCAATTTTAAACTATGTGTTGCCTTTGTGATAGTCCAGATATTCTAGTCATTTTGATTTCTTATATCTTAATTATAATTCATTTAACACTTCCTCTTTAACCAGGCTGCTGCATCAGCATTCCATGTAGATTGGATCCAAAATCTAACATCCTATATCACCTCTCAGCTCATTAGTGACTCTGGTAGGGTCAGATTTTGTATGGGCTCAGCTCAGCACTCTGTAAAGTCTTGGGGAAGCTCCACAGACATTTCTGTCTTATGCGTTACATCTCCTTTCTCTCAGCCCTTGTCTCATGCTCTCACTAAAGCTTCCTTGAGCCCTGGCTACACTCTCCTCAGTGTAGCAGGAGAACCACACACTGTTGAGACCTTGAAATTCTGTGCCATAGGATGAAGCTTGTTCCTAGAGTCATGTTTATCCTAGGCTCCCATCCAGGCAGGGATTACTGCAATCATTTCCTCCTATTCTTAGTTTGTTGAGCGTTCCTAATGACATGGCACTGAGTTTTATTTAAACTCTTTCTATATTTATTGAGATAATCAAGTGATTTTTATCCCATATTCCATTAATGTGGTGAATCTCATTAAAAGGTTTTTATATGCTAAGCCAAGTTTCCATCCCAGTGATAAATCCCACGTGGTCCTGGTGTATGATCTTTTTAATGTGACGCTGAATTCACATTGCCAGTATTTGGTCGGGCTCTGTATTTATAACCATTAAAGATGTTGGCTTGGGGATTTCTTTCTTGTAGTATCTTTGGTTTTGATAATGCTGGTCCCTTGGATTTGTTCCTTCCTTCCTTCCTTCCTTCCTTCCTTCCTTCCTTCCTTCCTTCCTTCCTTCCTTCCTTTCTTTCTTTCTTTCTTTTCTTTCTTTCTTTTTTTGAGGCTTAGAAGGATTAGTATTACTTTTTAAATGTTTGGCATCATTCTCCAATGTGAGTCTGGTCCTCTTGTTGATGCTGCTGATGTTGACAGGTTTTTGATTACTTCTCATTACTATTTAAAGGTCTGTTCATATTTATTTTATGGTGAAGTCTTGGTAAGTTGTACCTTTCCGAAGATAAGAATTCACCTGTCTCTTCTAGGTCATCTAATGTTGTTGACATATAACCATCCTCATTGTCATATCTTATAGACCTGCTTTATTTCTGTGGAGCTACATGTGTTTTCATCTTTAAGTCTATTTAATAATGTGTTTGGGGCTCAATTTTGTATTATCTTATGGTTCATCTCTTTACTGATTGTTTGTTGTGTCAACAAAGCACACAAAATCAATTGATATATTAATCCTGATAGTATATATCAGCATGTTCATCACATTTTTAAATCTTTTTTTAGCTCAAACTTGGTGATTATTCTGTATTCTGAATCTTTGTCCAGTGACTCTTGTGTTGTTACTATTGTGTGGTGCCACACAGATTGGGAGACAAATTCGTGCCTATTTAAATATTTTAAAAAAATCTGTCAACACCTGTGAGCTCTCCTGTTTTCAATAGGAGGTAAATGCAGATGTGGAATTCCATGTATTTAGCCTGAAGACACAAGTAAGATTATTCCAGCAACAGCAGTATGGATAGCAGCATATTAACAGGCAGGAAGCAGGAAGGATTGCAGAAGCAGTTATAATCTTTTTGTGGTAGTTTGAATGAGCAATGTTCCCCCTGAATAGCTTGATCCCCAAGTTGTGGTAGTGTCTGGACAGGTTGAGGAGATGTGGCCTTGATGGAGAGAGTGTGTCACTAGAAGTGGGCTTGGAGATCACGTGCCATTTGCTCTCTCTGCTCTTAGCATTATGCTTCAGCTGCCTTGATATGCCAATCATTATGGAATCTAACCCCTAAGCCACAATAAACTGTCTCTTCTATAAACAGGCATGGTCATGGTGTTTTATCACAGCAACAGAAAAGCAATTAATACAACTTTGAAGAATATTATAGGAATTTTAAGGACAACCATTGCAAATGTAATTCCAAACTATCATTTCAGTTTCTCTTCTGTTTTTCTTTCTTTTGGAAGGAAAAGAAAACAAAACTGGAATATATCTTATCCTGGCTTGATGATTATGAAATAAGAATAGAACATGAAAAAAATAACAGTACATTTCCCAACATTTTCTTTGGTACTCATCAGAGGATAGAGTGTCAAGAGATGCTTCTCTCTCTCTCTCTCTCTCTCTCTCTCTCTCTCTCTCCCTCCCTCCCTCCCTCCCTCCCTCTCTCCCTCCTTTCCTCTCTGTGCACTTGTATGAGTTTATGTATAGGGGCCATAGGTAGATGTCCATTGTCTTCCTCAGTGTCTCTTCCCCTAGAACTTGCTGTTTTAGCCAGACTGTTTGGTGGCCAGAGAGCTCCTTATCCACCCTGCAGGCATTGTGGATACAGGTGCATGTCCCTCTGTCTGGATGTTACGTGGGTGTAACAAACTTAGATACTTGTGCTTCTATGGCAAACATACTAGACCCATTGAACCATCTCCCCAACTCTTGATCTTTATAGAACCATTTCAGATTAACTAAAGAAATATCATCTGGGGCAGATTCTGCATGACATGCTTATTAATTAAAATTAGCTGTCCCACAATTATCAGAAGCTTAATATTGTGATAATTTATTATCCCTATGTCTGTGTTACTAATTAGTGGTGACTCTTCAATACATAGAAATATAGAAAACAATGTAATTCACCTTATGGCTCTATCACTGCCTAGAGTCATGAATCTTCTAACTTCTGCCAACAGTCAGAGATGATGTTTATGGGAAACAAATCCATTCTTCCCCAAAACATCAGCCTGCTGTGGGATGTTCTGCATGGCAAATGTGTTGCTAATGAAACACTGATTGGCCAGTGGCGGGGCTAACAGAGAGAATTAAAAGAACAGGAAGGCAGAGGGAGTCACTGACTGCCAGCCACCGCCAGGACAAGCAGCATGTAAAGATGCCGGTAAGCCACGAGCCATGTGGCAAGGTATAGATTTATAGAAATGGATTAATTTAAGCTATAAGGACAGTTAGCAAGAAGCCTGCCACGGCCATACAGTTTGTAAGCAATATAAGTCTCTGTGTTTACTTGGTTGGGTTTGAGCGGCTGTGAGACTGGCAGGTGAGAGAGATTTGTCCTGACTGTGGGCCAGGCAGGAAAACTCTTGCTACAATCGGCCTACAAAGTATATGTATCATTTCAGTTTCCTTCCACTAAGCAAACTAGACACGAAGCCATTCCTGCCTGCAGTGAGCAATGGGAGAGTAAACAGAACATAGTCTCTGTATGGACACATAACACCTTACAGTTGTAAGGAGGATATTAGATGAATACTAACATTGTACAAACTGAGAGAAAATATGAAGTCCAGTCAAAAGCCATCAGCAAGACTCTGGGAGGTACAAATTAGTTCTTTTGCAGACTGACCCCAGCTGGAGATGGTGTGGGATACATATGCAGCCAAACGCCCCCATTTTCCCAAAAATGGGCATCACGCCCATGGAAGCCAAGGCTTTCACACACAGAAGCTATTCATGCACTAAAGTCCATTGCCATCCATTATTTTCCCCCTTTGATGCATCGTCCTTGTCTTCCCCAGAATATGGCAAGGACGATGGCTCTCAGAGAAGAAGGTAATGAGGCTCAGGTGAGGACTCCAAGCATAAAGGCTTTATGGTGAGGAGTAGATGGACAGAAGCATGTGGCAAGATGATGTTGCTGAACAACTACTAAAGCCTTGGGTTTTTGGCTCTGAACTTCGTGTTCATGAAATTATTTCTCTTTTTATTTGAATCACTATTGCACTATTATTATTATTATTTTTTGGTATTTCAGTTAGTTAAAGATCACAATCCTAATGGACATAGTGTGATTAGTGTGATTTCCCACACATGCAGTTCACTACTTCTTGGAACAAGAGAATGTCAATGCTTATGTTTTGAGGTAGGGATTCATGTAGACCAGGTAGGCTTCAAACTTGCTTTGTAGCTGAAGATGACATTGAACTCCTGCTCTTCCTGAACCCAATTCTCAAGTGCTTGGGGATGTCTTTCTGTTGCTGTGAATATATATTGTTCCCACTGGTTAATAAATAAGCTGCTTTGGCCTATGGCAAGGCAACTTTGAGGCAAACGGGAAAGGAAAGAGACAGGAAAGAGAAAGGTGGAGTCTGAAGAGATGCCCACAGACATCGAAGGAGAAACAAGATGCCAGCAGACCAGTAAACCATGGAACATGTGACAAAACATAGATTAATAGAAATGGGTTAAGATATAAGAGCTAGCTATCAAGAGGCCTGCCATAGACCATACAGTTTGTAAATAATATAAGCCTTTATGTGTTTACTTGGGTCCTAGGTCCTAGCGACTGCGGGACCATGGGTGAGAGAGATTTGTCTGGATCATGGGGGCTGGACGGGACCTGAGAAATCTTCTGACTACACTCACGTGCTGAGATTGTAGGCCTATACCACCACCCTTGTCTAGAATGTCATTCTTAAAGTAACTATCTTCATCTATTCAAAAGTCACTAACTAACTAACTGTCTCAAAACCCTCCAAAGTATCAATATGTACATAATGAATTCAGCTATTTCAAAAAACCTGTCACAAAAATTTGGTGAATTATCCTCTAGAAACTTAAAAACTAAACTGTGTGTCATTGGTACTAACAACAGGATAAAAAAAGAAAAGAACATTTAAACAACATGTGATAAGGTGATAGTTATATATAATTAAAGGCAGTTATTTATAATTGAAGGAAGTATACCAGAGGCAGGAAAGCTTAGTATTTAATTGAATGGAAAGAAGAAATTTATCCTCTACATTTTAAAAAAAGTAGACTGTATTAAAGAAAAATGTAAGGAATTCAGCATACTCAATTAGTTTTCTCATTGCTGTGATCAAATACATTAAAAAAAACTTAAGCATAGAAGGAAGGAGAGAAAGAAGGAAAGAAAGGAGGGTTTATTTGGGTTCACTGGCTTGAGGGAATACAATCTATACTGGCAGCAAAGACATGGCTGTAGGAAGAGGAGGTGGCTGCTTACATCGCATCCTCGGTCAGGAAGTGGAGTGGTCATTGGTTTACTTTCTCCTTCTCCCTTTTATATTCAGTCTGGGCACCCAACACATAGAATGGTGCCACTCATGTTTACATGCATCTTCCTTTCCCGGTCATGCTCTGGAGACGCCATCCCAGAAATGATCCACAGTGTGGTTCCTAGGTGACTCTGAATCTGGTTGAGCCAGGAAAGATTAGCTATCACATAGATAGATGGGAGAATATTGATAAATGAAGCCATAAGGTAACCAAAGTGCCTTTTATATCTAGCAGATAACAAAATGATATAGTCAGGTGGGAACCTAAGAATGAGTTATGAATAAATTGCCAAAAGATCACATAACTAACTTCCACCCTGACTTCATGAGCGTAGAAGAAATGAGACAAATGAGAATTGTCTCCAAAAATTCCTCAAAATGGATGCAACAGATATGTTTCCACAAAGTGTCCATTTTTCAATTTGGAGATTTGGGTATAATTTTTCCATGTCTACTGTGGGAAGAGTTGTCCCTAACTCCATTTTATTTCTTGTGCTGCTGATTCATTGGTTTTATTTTGGGGCCTCATAACTTACAGACTGACAATGTGTGGAAAAAAGAAAATTCATTCCCTTCTGATTTCCTTGGCTTCAGTGAGCCTTCTACAATAACATATAAATAAAGCATGTATTGCATATATATTTTTAAAAAGTCAATATCATCCTTCCCAACAGCCTCTCATTAGTGAAGATAAGCCTGTAGTTTGGATATTAATTTTCCTATAGTATGGGGTGAATCAATTCTGTCCTACTTCTTGCTATTGTTATTTATGACTTTCCAAAGTATAGAGCCTTGAAAAGCCAAACTCCAGAAACATGATTGGCTGGAAAACAAGAGTTCACATAATGAAATAGTTAGGTTTTCCTGATATATAAAGTTATTAAACACTTTGTTTTTTATTCACACTTAAGAAAGTATCCCTGCTGCCAGTGGGTTAAAGTGTGGCTTTTTTTTTAACCTAGAGAGCTGCATGTTGAACAGCATGAATAGATGTTACTACATAATTAGAATTAATACATAGAATTTTTTTGACATATGGTGACTTGAGGAAGTAAATGCCAAGTGTCAATTGCTCAATAAGGAGTTCATATTTTCTTCTTTTTCTGCTGAGAATTGACTGGACAGGAGAAATCTGTCCAAAAACTTATAATCTTTGTGAACTTCACTGATAACCACATGATCTAATGAATCACTGTGAGAAGGGGCAAATTGAAAGGACTAACTCTAAAGTTTAAATGACCATTGGTATAATTAAATATAAAAATATGATTAAAATTAGGAAACAAAACCTTAGACAAGGTATTAGAGGTATAGTCACTTTATTTCAATATAATGAATGGAAAAAATTGAAGCAATATTTAAACACACACACACACACACACACACACAGACACACACACACACGCTTTTTCAAAGCTAATTATATGCAACCATCACCAAAGGAGATGATGAAAACCTTACAATACATTTAATGTAGAATCAGTTTTTATATTTGAAAGTGTGATGTTTGTGAAAATCTTCACTCAGAAGCGTATTACTACTGTGGTTTTACAATATATTTCCCCTCTATGTCCATAAGTCTTTTTAGTTAAATTCACTTTGTAGTACCAGAGAAAAATATAAGCAGGACAGATAATGCTCAAACCAAACCAATATAGTTTTTTAATGATGCATTTGGGACTGGAGATAGTGCTCAGCTGGTATAGTGCTTGCCTAGCATAAACAAAGCCTGGGGTTCAGTCTTCAGCACTTTATAAGCCAGGAGAAGTGGTGTATGCCTGTAATGCCAGCACTGAGGAGGTAAAGGAAGTGGGATCAAAAATTCAAAGTCATCCTCGACACCTGGAGAGTTAGAGCCAAGCCTCAAAAGAAACAAAAAAAGCCCCACAAGAGTGACTGAGGTATACCTGTTTTACCTGGGTATCTGGGCCAGGCCCAACAGCCTAGAATTAATAAAACCATAAAATAAAAGAAATATAACATCTCAGATAGATGGAAAGAGAAAAGCTCTCAGTTGGACCCATTTTGACTGGATTGTAAATAAAACAAGTCATTGGTGAAGGGTCTTTACATGTGCTATAATCCTCAGAGTAATCATTGAAAGGCCCTCAACCAGGATCAGATGCCTTATGGCAACCTAGAGTCCCTTCATCATGACAGAATCAAGAGTGGGCATGTCCACTAAGTCCAATTGGTCCTCATATCCTACTTACAGACAACAGGGAGGCCTAAAACACTCCCTGAGTCTTCCTAATTACATAAGCCTTGTTCTCACTAATGAGACTAATTTACAATGTTTCTTACTCCTTTATCCATAACCCCAAGCCTTAAGATTCCTAGGTCACTCTGCTCTCTTGTGTTTTACCTCTTCAAGATCCTACATCCTTTATTCCATCCCCCTGGAGCTTCTACTGACTTTCTGAAGCCTCCCCAAATGCCCTCTGAGCCCATAACTCAGCATCAGCATATTTCTTTGTCCTCATGTTTATTTCTATATATTTGTATTTTTATTCTTTACTAGATGGGCGTCAGACCCTACTCTCAGTCCCACAGCATTAAGAATGGGAAACACCAGATTCCTTACTCTGCAATGAAGTTTCCAGAACATTCTTCTTCCCATCTCCTTTCCACCTTTAATCATGCCTTTTGTTATATTTTATCATTTTCCACTTCTTAGTGCATCTGTTTCATGAGAACCACATATTTATCCTTTTAGCCTTTCTCATGGTAATTCTCCCCAATGGTTTTGGAAAAGTCAACATAAAACAAGATAATCTTTTAACCCCTTTAACTTCCAATCACGAGAACTACTCTCCAGCAATAACCTTATATTCTCATGGTTGTACCCAAGGAATTCTCATGTATTGCCAAACTTCCCCAAGACATTGATTTTATTCGCTCTGTTCCATGACCACCGTCTCCTAACATTAAAGCCCCTCTTCCCACCTCTCTTTCACTCCACCCTTCTTCCACAGCCACCAAGACCACCCAAACTTTGATCCTGTATCCTTTCACTCTCCTTCATCTTCTTTGGTGTTTTATTTGCCTTTCTCATCTCCCTCCTCAATGTCTTGGTTCCATATAGATACATACACCATTGCTTCTCTTTCATAGCTGTGGGAAGTGGATAAAGTTGAATGTATATTGTTGAAATGAGCAGAGCTATGTCAAGGACCATAGTGCCTCAGACTGGAAGGGCAAGGGCTTCCTCTGATCAGGCTCAGAAAGAAGCCAACTCTCTCTCTGCTTCAAGTACAGATGTCAATGATGACTACAACCTGAGTCTGATCCCCTAATCCTACCAAGACTTTCTAACCTGCCTCCTGCTTATTAGTGCCATATATGACAAACCACTGTGTTTCTGTCGGTGGTGGTGCATCTTCATTAGATGGCATGACCCACCCAGTCCCAGCTTTTTCATATGTGTGTCTGTGGCTTCTTCATCCCCAATCATCTAATCAGGTCAATCCCTAAGCAATACAGACTGCATCCCATACTTTTTAAAAGTCTTAAAAATTTTAAATCAGTCTTTACAGATACTCATAATCACATCACCTGCATATAATACTCTGCTCTTCTCACCCATATAATATGATTTGACTCCCTTTCATAGTGGAACCACACATGCTCTTCCTTGAAGACAGTCCCTGAGTACCAGATTCTATCCCATCCCACCTCCATAAACATTACTTCAGTATGTCTCTCTGTGCCTTTTATCTTCAGTGTGTGTGTGTGTGTGTGTGTGTGTGTGTGTGTGTGTGTGTGTGTGTGTGACCATGCAGGTGTGTTTATATCTCTCTCTGTCTCCGTGTCCATCTGTCTGTCTGTCTCTATTCTCTTCCCCTCCCTTCCCCTCCACCCTCTGCCCCTGTCTCTCTTGTCCTCTCTCTGGCCATGAGGAGAGCAAGGCAGGGCATGGGTATTTTTTTTCTATCCATCCTGGCCATATTGTCTTGATACAGAGACTCTCACTTAATAAGAAGATCACAACTAGGCTAGCTGGTCAGGGACTACTCAGAATCTGCCTTTCTCCTCTGTCCAGTGCTAGGATTACACACATGTGAGGCCAAACCCAGATTGTTATGTGGGTGCTGGGGATTCTAAACAACTCTGCATGCCTGCACTGCAAATCTTATTACTCACTGAGCCATCTCCCAAGTCCCCCTATATTCACTATTATCCATTCAGATTCCCTTTAAAAAAGTTAGTGGTATCACTTCTAGCTGAGGCATTTGGCAAGTAGAGGACAGAAGATGTTAAGGTGAATCCTGGTTTCCTAAAGTCCAAGAACCAGAAACTTTGGTGTCTTAGCATAGGAGAACATGGCTGTTGCTGCTCAAATGCATAACATTCCCCTTTCCCATTTCTGTCCCAGAGAGACGCTCAAAGGGATGAATGATATCCAGCTATATTGTGGTAGTGGATAGTCTTTGACCATTTCTTACTCTGTTTCTCATATCAGCTTTCCTGTTGCAAAATTTCTTTGTTTCCTATTACACATTAATACACATGTTGCTAACTTACTATGTATTCTGCATATTCTCATCAGTGAAGCTTCTTGAAGTTGAAGGAATTAATAAAGAGATCCACCACTGGAAAATATCTGGGTTTTTTTCCTGTTAAGTATAGCTTCACAATAGCAGAATCTTGTTCACTCACAAGTTCAAAATCAAATACCCACAGCACTACAGGTCACACACACTATGTTTAGTAAGTATTTGTTAAAAACCGGTTACCACAGCAATTTATGTTTGTAGAAGTACATTGTGAAATCTTACTTTAACCTTTGACAATGGAAAAATACATCAAATCAAGAATTAACAAAAGAACTCAATATTAAGAATAAACAAGTCCTGTGCCCAAAGTGTGTGCTGTCTTCAATAATAGATGCTTACCTTCATGTTCTGGAAGGGAACTGAGGGCAATGACAATACCATATATTGTTTGGGGAGTCTCTTGAACTCCCCCAACAACAAACTTGAAGGGAGGTTTCCCACATCTGGCACTGGAGTTTCTGTTAGATAAATATGGCTCTTGGGGGGAAGTATTGTCACTCATATGTAATATGTGTTTTAAGTAAACATAAAAAATATGACTTTTTTCAAATATATCTAGTGGTATTCATCTCTCTTCCTTCTCTCTCCCTCCTCTATCTGCTATCAAAGTCCCACCCCCATTTTTCATTCCCCCCTTCAGAGGACCTGTGCCCTACTACCATCTTCCACTATAGAGCTCCTTCCCCCACCCCCATGGTCCCTTTTATACTTTGCTGGTTTCTGTGTTACTCTAGTATTTCTTTTTGGAATGACCATATTTTTAATGAATTTTTGTTTATACCTTTAAGCATGAAAAGGATTTTTCCAGGGGAATTTTCACAAGAGTGAACATTTTAAGGCAAATATTTCTTTTTAAGTAAAATAATTATTTAAAAGTACTTTCCCCTCAAGTAGCATGCTAAGTATCTTCAGCACTATGAACCCTAGTTGTTAGGGTTAGAATTTCTAGCTGAGTACCTGCTGGGTATTCACCAGAGAAGATTGGGCATGGGTTTAGGACAACAGAAAGTCTTTATTAGCTCACTGGAGACGACACTGTATGTTTGGGATCCCAGTGTAGCCTCCAAATCTTCCTCAGGGTGAGTTTTTAAGCACACAAACCATATTCTGGGTTGACATACTTCAGTTAACAAAAACAGTTAGCCAGAAGCAGAACTACAGAAGCCAAAAAGCCATGTTCGTACATTTAGACACTTTCTCATAGCTATGGACTTTGATGGATTAGGTCATTGTTTTAGGTTTGACAGGTGGTGTTGTCTATGTACTGAGTTTTGCAGCCTAAATGGTACTTCTGTCATGGAGTCAGTTGTGCTAAGATCTTGGGGCCTGCTAAGCCTGGAGCCCTGTTATGTTACCAGCTGAATTTTTCCATGTTTGTTGGCATTAGTAAGTGATATCTTCAGCAACATGGCCTTCCTGACAGGTTGTTGAGAGCAACCAGTAACCTTAATAGGCCTGTGATGTTATGGGGTAGGGAGTAGTATATGAGACACCTATATTCAATGATTCAACAAGATATACACTATTGCTGGCACTGGAGGTTTTACTTGGTGGCATAAGATATCAATCTAGTTATAGCCCCAGCTATAAACCTTGTGACCACAACAATGACCTGCCAATAGTGGCACAAAAGTTATGGGAGTAACCAATCACTTTTTTTTTAATTGCATGTAAGAGATATGAGATGGAACCCATACTCAGGTTCTGTAAACCCATACTACTAAAGTGGTCAAGAACTTGAGACTAGATAGGTCGTGGGCCCTAGGAGAAAACCCATTACTATTCTTCTGCTAAAGGAACAAAGCAATAAACTGACTCCTGATAACATGTTGCTATACCCATAGGACAGTTCATCAGTTCACCTTGCAGTAGATAACAATTAACGCAGAAACCCACAACTGGACTACATGCAGAGGGTGAGAGACTTACAGCACTCTGCCCTAAATGGAATATGTCTTTATCAAACCCCTTTCCTCCAGGTTTGGGGAGCCATACAAAAGAGGAGCTGAAAGATGGCAAGAGCCAGAGGTAATGGACATTTCCAAGGAAACAGATACAACAAGGATGATACACATATGAATTCACAGAGACTGTGATAGCACACACAAGACCTGCAAAAGTTCAAACCAGACAAAACTCCAGCACAGAAAAAAGAAAGTGGACATAAAACTCCCACCCTTAACCAAGAAACTACTTGAAATTTTTGCCTATTGAGAAAGGAACAGTAAGTTTTCTCCAATGGAGTATCACTAGGCATATCAAGTACTCTCTGAGGCAGACCTCATCCCCAGGAGCAGCTGACCAGCAAGAAATGAATCAATGCTGTTTGTTTGTTTGTTTGTATATACTTTTTGTTTTGTTTTGTTCATCTTGCTGTTTGTTTTGAACTTTGTTTTTTGTATTTCTAATTTTTTTAGAGAGAGGGAGAAAATGAGAGCAAGAAAGAGGGAGAGATAGAGAGAGAGAGAAAGAAAGAAAGAAAGAAAGAAAGAAAGAAAGAAAGAAAGAAAGAAAGAAAGAAAGAAAGAAAGAAAGAAAGAAGGAAGGAAGAGAGAAAGAGAGAGAGCACATGATGAAGTTAGGTGAGTATGGAGGTGGAGAAATTAGGAAACAGTGGGGAGAGGGGAAATAATATGATCAAAATATATTGTATGTACAAAAAATTAAATAAAAATACCAACCTTTCTAATGCTCAGGGAATTTTGAAAAAGAGGCAGCAGCAAAAATGTAAGAGCTAGAAGATGTGGGGGAAGCTATGACATGCCACGTTCTGGGCAAGATGTAGCCATGGAATTACAAACTCACAGCAGCTATGGATACCTGACTGGGTTTGCACAATGGTCAGGAACAGATGAAACAACCCAAAAGTCGTGACTGTGGGAAAGGGGCTAGTAGGGAGGTGGGGTATGCAAGGGGGTGAGAGGAGGTAATAGAAGAGAGGAAAGGTGAGAGTAATTAGAATGAATTATATATATGTAGGAGTTTGGAAAAGAATACATCTAATTAATCTTTAAAGTAGAATCTCAATAAAAATGCAATCATTTTCAGCAATAATAGGAGCAGTATAAATCATTTGTCTGAAGATGTAATTTTGTAGGAAACAACCTTAATTTTTTATTACTGTGTTTTATGTGTGTGAATATTCTGCCTTCATGCATGTCTATGCACCATGTGTGTATATGGAACTCAGAAAGACTAGAGGAGGCCTCAGATCCACTAGAACCACAGTTACAGATGATTGAGAGCTACCATGTTGGTGCTAAGAATCAAAGCCAGGCCCTCTGGAAGATCAGCCAGTGCAGTTAATGGTTGAGCCATCTGTCCAGCCATGGAAAACAATTATAAATTTGTATTTCCTTTCTCATACTTTGATAACTCTTTGTTTTCTTACAAATAAAATCCATAATTTTAATAACTTAAATTTAAATTTATTAAAAAGTAAAACATAGCTTTATATGGCAATTTCCCTTTTCTACAAGGATTCAGTCTAAATAGAAGATTAAACAAACCAAGGAGGGGTTGTATGGAAACCTAATACAGTAGAAGATTCTTAAAATATATGTGGAAGAAAATATGAAAAATACATGAAAGCAATATAAATTGGAATCCACAAAACAGGGGAGACAAATCCCCAAGCAGACATCTCTCCCTACCAAATGGAACCTTCAGTGTCAGGAATGGGTTACATCTAATTGAGTTGTTGGCCAAAGGGGCCCCATGGAAATCTCCAAACAACTCAGACTATTCTCAAAGTCAATGGTTGTTCTCCACAAACTGATGATAAGGTCTTATTACTGAAGACAACATAACATCTACATAACTCACTGAACATGGAGAAGATGAGCTGATGCCTACCTAGAGCCTTCACCCCCACTGACTAGTCATGGTACTGGAAGGTACTCTACACACTGCCAGAGGAGAAAGGTAAACACCAACTCAGCTCCAAACCCTTTAATCTACAATTTTGACCTGCCTGCAAGATATGCTGGTGCAACTGTGCCCAAAAGTTGTTGGAGTAACCAACCACTATCTAATTGGAATTAAGGCCCACTCAATGAGATGGAACCCCTGCCCAGAACTGCTTGGGTAGCCAAGAACCTAAGACATAGATAGGCCATGGACCTAGGGGAAAACCAAGTACTATTGTTCTGCTAAAGAACATAGCAATAAAATGACTCCTAATGACATTCTGCTGTACCCATAGATCAGTGTCTGGCTCATTCATCATCAGAGAAGCTTCCTCTTGTAGTAGATGGGAGCAAATAAAGAGCCCCACAACTGGACAATATGTGGAAAGTAAGAGACCTTGGAACACTCAGTCCTAAATGGGATGTCTCCATCAAATGCCTCCCCTCAGGGCTCAGGGAAATATTTGGAAGAGGTGGCAGCAAGAGTGTAAGAGCCAGTGGGGATAGAAGACACCAAGGAAAAAAGGCCTTTTAGACACTACAAGACTGATGCAGTCTGAACTCACTGAGACTGTGGCAGCACACACAGGACCTGCACATGACTAAGTCAGATGGGGTTCCAGTGCTGAGAGGGGAAGTAGACACAATCCCCATTCCTAACTCTCTCCAGTTGATATCAAGCAGCAAAGGAAAGATTAGTTTCCCCCAGTGGAGTCTCACTGGGTACAAAACCACACTTAAGGCCCAATTCCAAGCAGTAGATGACCAACACAAAATGAACCCCATGATATTTTTGAAGATTTTTGTCTCATGATGCTTTGTCTGGGCTTCTTTTTTCTTTTTTCCTTTACAGATCTTTTGTTTGTATGTTACGGTTTCTGATTTTATTTTTAGGAGTTTTCTATGTGTGCAAATGTGTGTGTCTCCACGTCTATATTTCTTGTCCTTTTCCTTTGACTCTTTCTTTTTTCTCTTTGTTTTGTCCCATTCTAGTTTGTTTCTTTCTACTTTATCTTATTATTACAGCAGCAGCAGCAGGAGCACCCACCACCACCACCAGCAGCAGCAGCAGCAGCAGCAGCAGCATTTTAGATGTCTGTATTCTAATGAGAGAGAAAACAGGTGTAGATTGAGTAGGTAGGGAAGTGGGAGGGACCTAGGAGTGCATCATGGAGGAGAAACCATAATCAGAATATATTGAATGAAAATACTTCATCCTTTCAATCATTTCCTATATGTGCATTTTTCTATGTTTAAGGCATTTCTTCTGTTTTATAAATCTTGTTTGTGTGTATTTCTAATATAGAACATGATGTTATGAGAATATAAATAAGTATTAAACTGGTTACCATAATAAACTAAATTAGCATTAAAAAAGAAAAACATTGCAAGAGAAAGATACTTCAAATGTAAAGATTAAGAATCCTTCCAGGTCTCCGCCATGGCACTTTCTCTGTATCGGATGCAGTTGAAGAAGCTATGATAACCCAGAAGTAGACATTCATTTCTAACTTAATTAACTTCTGAATAAATAGACATTTTTGTACTAAAAATAGTAACAAGAATAAATGAATTTTTAAAGATCAGAATGGGAATATTTTTGCCATTTTACTCTATCCAATAGTTGCTGATATTTGGTAGAAGACATCAAAGGAAAGATTAGATCATCTTATTCCAGAAAGGCACAAGATTATAATACTGTTGCTTTTCTACAGCATAATCCACAATTTACACCCACACCTGTTGAGAACTTAAGTTGAACAAATTTTTAAGGCATCTACATAGACAATTTCTTATAGCACCCGTGTTGATGTAGTGGCTATGAAATACAGAACATAGCATTTATACAGGAGAGTAATCAACACACAGGAAAATATCCCACCAATCAATGTCATGGAATTATGAACTCCCAGACCCCTGTCATAAATATTAGAACAGTCTTAATGATACTGCTTACTGTAGCGTGTAGTGTGATTATAACAACCATCAGTACAGCACTCTAATTATTTTAAGAAGTATTATTTTAATAATTTGGAAGTACAATTCAAAAGTAAATTCATTGAAAATTCTCATTTCAAATGACAAAATTCCCTGCTCTCACTTTTATTGTCTCCTTGTTTGTTATGAGCTATAGGTTTTTTCCTTTGTCAGAGCATGAAACACATATAAGCTTTACAATATTTATTGAATATCAAAATGAGAAACTGTACCAACTTTTAGATCAATTTCTCTTTTTTAAGTTCCCAACAATAATTGGCTATACTTTCCTTAGAGGCTCTGACACATCAATAATCTAAGTTAAGCCCCTTAAGTATTTATGCTAAGCAAACAAGAGGGCTACTTAACTACAGCAAAGCTACTCACCCATTAGTTTTGATCAATTGCTTGGTGGTCACTTTCATTAGACTGTTTAATTTGGACCACAATTAGAGTTTATCCCTTTAAAAGATAAAGTGGAGTCCCCAGCCATTAATTATAGGTTCTGACTACAGTGGGTCACAAGATGGATGTTACATAGTCTCCACTGAAAGTCCAATTCAGCAAAACAGTCCACTCCTCTTTGAAGAGGCTGTTCCTGCAACTCTAATATTAAAACTTAAGTTTCTTCCTGAAGAATGTAGGAACCCCTGAGATACTTTCGGATGTGTCTCCTTAGGATACAGATCAACTAAACAAATCTGCAAATGCTGTGTTTTGTAAGGATATAAGTACATATATAACTTACAAATTGAGGTAGGACTATTGAACCATACTCTATTGCCTCTTTACTAAAGTGATGAAATGTAATATCAACTCTTAATTTCTCCAGCTTCTAGTGACCCATTCATCTCAAAGGCAACAGCAGAATGAAAATGAGTGAAATCCTTGCCTTGCAGCAACTAGTGGAAATGGAGATACATGGAACGAAACAGGCGCAGAAAGTACTGGATTATTTCCCTCATGTGTGAAACCTAAAATGTTGATTTCATAGACATTAAGACTAAGAGGATAGTCACCAGAGGGTAGGGAATCTGGGGTGGGGTGGAGGAAGGGAAAGATTTGTGAGTGCATGCAAAATTACAGAGAGGAGCAAGAACTTCAGGTGTGCTACTGTGAGCATAGGTTGCAATATTGTACCACACATTTCAAAAAGCTACAAGCAAGCCGTTTGTGTCAGATTGGTCCATAAATACTGAATTTATGTGCAAATTCAGTATTTATGGACCAATCTGACACATTGAAAACTCCAAGAGAACTTGATTGGTATTGAAAACAAAACAAAACAACAAAATTAAAAACCTAACAACCTAGAATTCAGTACTTGACAATACTGTTCTTCAAAAGTGAGAAAGGAATAAAGACTCTTTCAGACAAAATAAAATAGAATGTATCTGTAGTAGACCCACCCTTCAAAAATAAAAGAAATTAACTAGGGAGAAGAAACATGGCATAGATCAGAAACTCGGGCCTACACAAAGAAAAGAGTACTTTGCAAAAACGATCAAGCGAAGATAAAAAGAAAATCCTTTTCATATTTTATCTAAAAGACAACAATTTGTTCAAAAGTGATAGCAAAAATATATTCAGTTGTACTTACGTGTATTTATAATCTCATACATGAATAAAATTAATGATGACAATGACCCAAGAGTTAAGAAAGAAAAGTTGTGATTACTGTGTTACTACAAAGAATTATAAAGCACTCACACTGTGTGTGAAGAGATCTAGAGTTCCTACTACTCAGAGTAGTTACAAATTTATATTAGTAATTACAATAAAACGACTAAAAACTGTGTTTTAAAATTCTTGACAATGATGACTAAAAAACATGTGTTTTTAAACTTTTGAAATATATTGTGAACATTTTCACACCTGTTATCCACTCTTTTTTTAAATTTTATTTTATAATTTAATTTAATTTTACATATCAGCCACGGATTCCCTTGTCCTCCCCCCTCTGTTCCTTCCGCCTTCCCCCCAGCCCACCCCCCATTCCCATCTCCTCCAGGGCAAAGACTCCCCTGGGGATTGAGTTCAACCTGGTAGATTCAGTCCAGGCAGGTCTAGTCCCCTTCTCCCAGGCTGAGCCAAGTGTCCCTGCATAAGCCCCAGGTTCCAAACAGCCAACTCATGTACTGAAGACAGGTCCTGGTCCTACTGCCTGGATGTCTCCCAAACAGTTCAAGCTAATCAACTGTCTCACTTATCCAGAGGGCCTGATCCTGTTGGGGGCTCCTCAGCTATTGGTTCATAGTTCATGTGTTTCCATTCATTTGGCTATTTGTCCCTGTGGTTTTTCCATCTTTGGTCTCAACACTTCTCACTCATACAAACCCTCCTCTTTCTCGCCAATTGGATTCCTAGAGCTCTACCTTGGTCCTGGCCAGAGATCTCTGCATCTGGTTCCCTCAGTCATTGGATGAGATTTCTAGCTCGACAGTTAGGGTGTTTGGCCATCCTATCACCAGAGTAGGTCAGTTCGGGCTTTCTCTCGACCATTGCGAGCAGTCTATTGTGGGGGTATCTTTGTGGATTTCTGTGGACCTCGCTAGCACTTTGCTTCTTCCTATTCTCATGTGGTCTTCATTTATCCACTCTTATCTCGTTCATACTCACACAATGTCCCCTTCTGCTCAACTGGTGTCCCCCCCCCCCCCGTATTCTCCTATATTATTTTTGTGGGTCTTGTGCAGGTAGCCATAGCTGCTGTGTGTTCGTGAATACATTGGCCATGTTATCCTCAAGAGCAAGTTTCATAAGAACCACTTCTGATTAACCTGAGGCCCCCTCCATGGGAACACATAACTGCTACTGCAAACCTAGGCAAAAACCTCTATCTGGAGATTTCCTAGGACCTTTGGAGGAATTTACTATTGATATTAAGCTGAATGGATACATGATATTATCTTAATATATATTTATAACCTAGGACCAGTGCAGCTATTTGCTTGGCCAGAGATGATTCTTTTTTTAGTAGGCAATGGCGAATAACGAAACAGATAACTGATTAAAATATTGAAAATAAAGTACTCTTAAGTTCTCAGCCCTAAGAGGCCATCTACTTCATCCCCTGAAAGATCCAAAGATTATCTGGAAAAGGAAGCAGAAAGACTGTAAGGTAAGGGCTGGAAGATAGGAAGATGACCTGTGAAACTCTGTCTTTGGATCACAAATAATATTTTTAGAGGGTATATAAAATGGAGAGGGTGGTCCAGGTGTCTTGTTTAATGCTCAGCACTTAAAAAAAAAAAAGAAATGAAAAGAAAAGAAACTTACTCTCAGCACTTTGCCTGGTTATGAGTCTCTACAGTAACTAACACTCACTATAAGAAAGAAGTTTCTCTGACTAAGGTTGAGTGTAGCACTAATCTATGGGTTGAAACATAAAAATTAAGATGATGGCTTGACAGCATGTCTATTTAGCAAAGAGAAAAAAAAACAATTATAAGGTCCCATCTACCCCCACAAGGATCTATAATATCTCTAGCCAAGGGCTTTTGACAAAGTTTACAGTACCAGGTGGACTTCTCTCCTGTGGAGCAACCATAAAATCGAATCAGAAAGTGGTTGGTTACCTCTAGTAGTCATGCCACTATTGTAGAACAATGTTGCCTGGCAGGTCAGTACTGTCGTAAATGGAGTCCACATCTGGGTAAGATCATTGATGAATTCTCTCCCCCAGCAGCCTGTGTAGCACATTCAGACACTATGAAAGCAAGCAGCAGGGAGGAGGTTCTAGCTCCATACCAGCTTGATTTCTCTTTGTCTTACTATCAAAGTATGCGCTGTCTTCAACAGTATCATCATCTGCTTCCGGCAGGCAACCAGGAGCAATGTCAATAGCCTATATTGTCTTGGGAGCCTTTGGGGTCTACTTTTGGTGTATTAATGGATATATACTTAATAGCTCATTGAAGAACTTTTTTAACATAGGTCATTTATTGCAAAATTGATTAAACCTTTAGAAATAAAAGTAACCAAACATAAAATTGTAAAGAAAATACATTAAGAGACTACTATGAACAATTTATAGCAATACATTACCTTGAGTTAAATGCATAACTTTTTAAGAAAATTAAAGTGATTAAAACTTACCCATGAAGCCAGGCAGTGGTGGTGCACTCCTTTAATCCCAGCACTTGGGAGGCAGAGGCAGGCAGATATCTGTGAGTTCAAGGGCAGCATGGTCTACAGAGTGAGTTCTAGGACAGCCAGGACTACACAGAGAAAGCCTGTCTAAAAACAAAAACAAAAAAAGCCAAAACAAAACAAAATAAAAAAAAACCTAAACCATGAAATAGTAAAATTTCTAAATGATAAGTAAGAATCAGAAAAATCTCTCTCACTCTATTACCACCCCAGATATTTGAGTCAGGCAGATTAATTAGTGTTCTATAAAAATATATAAATATTTTGTTAATATTAAAGGAACATATCTTCAGAAAAAATAGTAAAAGGTGTTCTTTCTATAACACAACTCATTTAATGATGTTACTGTAATTAGTCCTATACTTCTGGACGCAGTGATAGCTGAAGAAGAATAGTCATGGCAAATTGTAGCTATTGAAACATTGTTGTAAAAATAAAAAAGCACAAGAAAATTAATGAAGGAAACGTAGTCATAATAAAAATACTGTTCATCCTCACTGTTTCATTATCCCAGAATGCTGATTGGTTCATCATTAGCACACTTGTGGTTGTGAATCGTAGCATTAGTATATAAAATTCTTTATTAGCACATTAAAGAAAAACCATGTCTAGTAGATGTAGTAAAAGCACATGATAAATCTCAATATCCATGACACAATATCATGACACAAAAAGACACTCTCTATGAGTTAAGTAAGGCAAACTATTCAAATATATTTCTTTTAAAACACCTTAAAAATTCAAAATTCAGTCTCCAAGAAATGTATTAAATTGTAAAACATTTAAAATTTTGCATGGTCTAAAAATGAAAAGTTGTAGCATTTAATGTTTCGTGTAACATTATAATCAGAATTCTAATTAATATAAAGCTTAATATTCAAAGACAATAATTTCATAGCATTGAAAACCTATTAGAATGGGTTAAAAAAGAAAAAATATAGGCGTGTGTGTGTGTGTGTGTGTGTGTGTGTGTGTTTTACTGGTGATTGAATCTAGGGCCTTTCATAAGATAGGCAAGCACTCCAGTATTGAGGGACACTAAGTCCAGTTCTGGGTCTTCATTTGCTTGTTTATTTTTTTTTTTTTGAGACAGAGTCTAAATTGTCTAGGCAGGCTTTGGGCATGGTGATCCTCCTGCCTCAGTTTCTCAAGTAATTATGAGGATGCATCACCAGGACTGGCTAAAAACTCTTTTTAATTTCATTAAAAATGGAAAGAAGTTTATTGCCCAAGGGGTACAACATCAAAATATAAGAAAAATATTTGCAAAGTAATTGATAAATATTAGAGTCATTAATATGCAAATATCTCTTAGTAGCAAATATTAGGCTATAGTTAGTTTTTTTTTTCTAACCTGGGGATTATAAAGTAGTGTTATTTTGATATTGTCTTGGTTTCTTAGTTTCATGCAAAGTAAAGCATTTTAAAAAATAACTTTGTCATGTAAATTTCCTCTTTGTCATGTAAATTTCCTCTTTCATGAATCGTCTGCATACATCTCTGTTGGTTTTCCTTACTAGACTGTGTACTCAGGAAACACTGCTGTGTGGACTCACTGATGCATTTCAGATTCTAAATACATCTAGCTGTCCCTGACCAATGTTTTTAGTGTTCCTAAACACAGGGAGTTTCATTGTTGTTTTCTTCATTCTTTGAGAATTTCATATGCCTATACAATGTCCTTTGATGACATTAATCCCACATGGCTCACTGAGTCCAATCATCATGTACATGTGTGTTGGGATACTTCAAATTTAATCTTTGCCTCCTCACTAGAGGTTCATTGTGGCTTGTTTAAAAATCTTCCCTACTTGAAATCATATTTTTGTTTAAGTGTTTGATCGTTCATCTATTTGACTGTGTTTCTTTTACTAGCTCTCCGCCAATACTATATTTTACTTGTCATCACACTTTGTGCTTTTGGTTAGGGTTAGTTCCTGGCCCCATTTTTTTCACAAACTGCGTTTGCATATTCTTGACTCTGTCTTTTGTCATATGACTTCCCTAATCACTGAATTAGGGTTCATGTAAAAGTTGTTAAGATTTTGCTTCAATTCACCTTATTTTCACCATGTCAAACCCACACAAAGGAATATGAATTTGACTATATCTCTCTTTCAGACCCTTAAATAAAATCTCACAGTTCTTCACATGAAGATCTCTTTTCCTGTTTAAAATGTTTATTACTTGGCTATACTAGAGATTCTATATCTATTTTCCATGGTGTTTTAATATACAACTTGAATTAATTACATTGTAGATGTAATAATGGAAATGTACGATGTGTTTTTATACATTGGCCTTTCTTTGTAGTCTTTTGATTGCTCTGTGACTAAAAAGCACTTTGCTTCTGTCTTCAGGTTTGGAACAGTAGATAATGTCTGCATCATAGCATGATCTGATGTGTAGAAATGAACCTGAAACACAAATACAGGAACCACTTTTTCACAGCAACCAAATTATGTGTCTCCAAGTCACCTGTGTGCAATTTGCTCCTTAAAATGAAAATAATTTTCTAATGAAGTAATAGTTTCAATAGCAGTAAATAATGATAATGAATTAGTAGTTTGCAATCTCACCATGAATAAAGAAAAGCTAGCAGAGAAAGAAGTGATTTTGTTATTTTTTTATAGTAGTTTTTTTCTCAGATTGTGAATTTCCAAATGTTTTCTTGAAAGATCACTATATTCTAGAAGCTGATAAAGTAAAATCTTACCTTCATCTTCTGAAATTTTTAAATCTTTTAAGAATATGACTGCTTACTGTGTATCTCATTTCTTTGTCTACAAAATATGATTAATGGCACTAATCTGGGGACAATTTATAGCAAAGACGCAAGCGACAGAGCGGAATCTGAAATGTAATTTTTGCCCCTTATCAAGGGAACCACGTAGAATAAGAGGCTGCATTATTCAGTTGCTGAATAGCCCTAATGTTTAATGTTATTAGACGTCAGCATGTGCTGCAGACAGGAAATAGTTCCCTCTGTAAACTCTACCTTTCTTTTTAATTAACACTTTGTTTGGAAAGAGAGACAATTGAATCAGGTATCTCAAAATCATCTTCATTACTTCTCACCCACCATATTTATAAATGCTTTGCTCCAGGCTCTGCCTAATTATGTCCTCAGGTCCCTGTATATTTTTAATGCAGCTGAAATAATGAGCATATTTTGAACCACTGATTGCTAAGTGCAGCCTCTTGTTGCCCTTGGAAAAGTTCTGTTGTACTGAGTGGTTGGTATTTAAATTCCCATAAATTTTCCCTGTGTAGCTGAGCTGTTAAAAGGTAAAAAAGAACAAATCTCAATCTGCTTGATATTCATTACTGGAAGGCATCAAGAAAATACCCCTGAAATAGCCCTGGACATGCAACAAATACATATAGCCCTTCTACAGATGAATAACGGTGGCTCTGGAGAGCTATCTCCATGGCTGTGAATATATATGGCTCTTGCAGGAGGACCGGAGTTGGTTTGCAGCAGCCACATGGGACAGTTCACAACTTCTGTAACTCCAATCACAAAGAATGTAACTACCTCCTCTGGCCTCTGCACATACCTGCACTCATATGCAAAAAAATTCTTTTTAAATAAAGATATTTATTTTAAAAATTGTAAAGGGATGATAGATGTATCTTCATCTAGTTATTAGGAGACTGCTTACTTCCAAATCAGGTAGCAATCTAGGTATATTAGTTTTTTTTCAAGAGGATCTTAAAAGAGAATGGTGACTTCAATTTCTAGCAATTTCTTCTAAAGTCTGGACTGAAATATCATTGTTAGAACCCTGCAAAGTTCCATATAAAAGAAATCAGACCAATACTATCACACAAACATACATGGACAAGAGAAATTGCTGAAAACCTGAGGTTTCATGATCTAATGTCAATCTTCGGGTTGGCCTGCCTGGCCTTGAACAGATTCTGTAGTCTAAGCAGGACTCAAACTTTTTTCTTCCTGTCCCAGTCTCCCAAGAAGCTGGGACAAACTTGCATCAAAACTTCATAGGACATAAATATTGAAGTCTGCTTGGAAATTAGAGCAGACAAAATACTCAAAAGTAGATAAGCAAATATGTTCATATTCTTTTCCATTTTAACTGCATTTTAGCAGATATAAATAATTTTACATGTTTATAGGAGTATTCCATTAATATTTCAACTTAGGTAGACAAGCTGTAACAAACAGATTAGGGTTATTGGTATGTGAATCATTTCAAACACTTGTCTAACACTTCAATGTGCTAATCTTGAGGTAAGACAAGGATTTTCTGAACAAGAATAAAAACATTTCATACTATCAGACAACAAAATTAAGTTTGCTGTTTTAACAGCTTGGTCATGAATAAACTCATTTTGTAACAAATACATAAAATGAAGTTCAGTAGTTTCCTTAATGTTTATTTTTGTTATTTAACGTACATTTTAAACAAAATACATGAGTGCTTGTCCTTTTAAATACTCCTTCATTGCTTACAAAATATGCATGACATCAATGAAGAACATATTTGAGAGATACAAAGTCAGGGCTGGAGAGATGGCTCAGAGGTTAAGAGCACTGGCTGCTCTCCCAGAGGACCCAAGTTCAAGTTCCAGCACCGACCTGGCTGCAGCCAGCCATATGTAACTCTATTTCTGGTGGATCTGATGCCCTCTTCTGGCCTCCGTGGGCACAGGAATACAGGTGGTGCCTAGACACACATGCAGGCAAAACACTCATACACAAAAAACAATTTTTTAAAAGAGCAATACGAAGTCCAAAAAATTACAAAATTGCCAGCTGCTCTTTTCTGGCAATGTCCAACATCGAAGCAGAATGATCTATTGCTGATAATATTTTTTTTTAAACAGCCAACACCTCAGGTATTGCTTGTTAACTGACTAGAATAAGAGGCAGACTATTTAGGATAACAAAATTAAAAATATTTCTTAAAGAAAGTAAATAAAAGAGTGGCTGAAATCTGTGAATGATGGCATATTTGGCAAATTTCCCTTAGCCACACAGTGATCCTTCCAATCCAATCTTTACTAACATGGTAAAGAAACAGAATGGCTCTGCTTTTGATGCGAGCTGCATCACTGCTCATCTGCTGATTAGACATCCTCTTCCTGGCTAATTTATCACTTTAATATCACCATTAGTGTGAATGAAACAACCGGGCTGCAAAACACTAAAACACAATTATAAATGGTGCTGGCCAGTGGACAAAAGTGCCAGGCTAAGCTGCAGCCCTAGCCTGGCATTCATCACCATTTGGGTTGACAGCACAACATCCATTTCATTTATCACTTGATCTCTTTCTATTATTTCTTTCATGGGAGGGCATCTAATCAGCATTATTTATTTGGAACTGTGTTTTCTTAAAGCTTTTAAGAGGCTCCTCACAAGGGCACACTTACTGTACTCACTTAAGAAAACGCTCAGCCCCAGTGAGCCACAAGACAGGGGCTCATATTCTGATCAGTTTAAGCAGAGCAAATTGGTAGGAGCAGTTCTGAAGATTGAGTTTCAATCACATGAATATTCTCTGAGTTGTGTGTGGGAGGGAGTACGAGCCATACTGGCACTCATTCACATGAACGGAACTAATGGAATCTAATATACCAGCCCGCTGTGTCAGGAGACAATAAAGGGTTAAAGGAAGAGTCCAGCCTGGTGGTTAATGATGAGTGAAGAACTTTACATCTATTAAGGGATGCGTAGACAATTGTGGGATTCGGGAGGGAAGTCGCTGCTGAGGATTCTAGGTTATCCACACGGAGCTGCCAGGAGCAGGGACGCACATCACTGCCCCATGTTCCTTACAGGTCAGACACCAACTCTCTTTTATTCTTCATAATTTGCATGACAGAAAAGACTTGTGATCCAGGGTGCCACTTGTGGTTTATTCCGCCAACAGGCTGCACTCTTCCTTTAACTCAGAAATTCAAATTACACTGATGCCTTATTTGGCCAGTTTAGGATGCAGCTAGTAAGAAAACAAACGAGGATGAAAAACAACTGAAATTAGAAGATGGATTCAAGAAAACCAGATTATCATCCACATTGTGGGCCAAAGTTGAGCAAGCTGGAGAATGACTAGGATGTTGTTTTCCACCCTGATAACTTTTCAATCAGTTTTACATGTTCATACATGGGAATGTTCAGTGCTTTTCTAGAAACATTCAATATATTAAATCATCTAATATTCAAACCAGTGCTGTGATGTTGGTGCCATCATTGCCTTGCTCTACAGATGCAGGGATTGAAGCACAAAGAAGTCAGGAAATTAATATTGCACAACCCATAAAGTGTTAAAACTTTAGAGTACAACCCAAGGCTGTTTCAGGATTTACTGTGTTGTTGAATGAATTATATTTTAATCTGCATGTTTGTTATTGATAATAATACCATCTATAAATCTTTTTTATTTGCGTGTATATGCCTATGTTTGTAAGTGCATGCATTCATACAAATACATGCAAAGGCATGAAGTTGATGTTAGGTGTATTTCTCTATCATGTTCCACCTTATTTTTTTGAAATAAGATCACTCGTTGAAACTGAGGCTTGCTCTGTGGGCCAGACTGGCTGGCCAGAGAGTCCCTAAAGATCTCCCTATCTCTGATTCTTAGTCCTAGGGTTATGGATGCAGGCTGCCTGTCTTCCCAAGCATTCTGCTTTCCCCACACTTAGTAAAGGGGGCTCCACAGGGTGCTCAGTTCTCCAATTAAACAGGTGTCAGGGAAGGACTGAGAAGCCCTTGTTAGATTCTTGGGCCCACCTCCCCTTGAGACAATTTTGTACTAGCCCAGTCTTCCACACCTACCAAAGCTCACAGCCGCTACGCGCTAGGAGCCCAACATCTCTGCACTGGTTCCAGATGGGTTCCCACTTGCCTTGTGCATATGACCTATCCTTTCTCCTCTTTCTGTCTCCTTCCTACTCTTTGTTCTACTCCAAGTAATTACACAATGATGACGAAATGGAATTGCAAAGATCACTATATTTGATTCCTTAATCTGACTACCTCAAAAACACAGTGCTGTCATATATAATGTATATGACCCTTTTTTTTTCAGTTTTAAAGTTATAAGAGTTCAGATGGACCAAGTCAACCAACCACATGCTCATCTGAAATCTTCACAGGATGCTTATATTAAGATTTCACTGTAGATGGAACCAGTTGGGATGTTAGTTTCTGACATGAATCTAGTTGATGGTGTTGAAACTATTGCAGTGTATGAGCTCTCTGTGGGACAAACCCTTACCTGCAGATGCCACATCCTCTGCCCACAAATACTGAGAATTTATGTGGCAACACTTACATAGGAGGAGTACATTATGCATTTGTAAGTTAATACATGGCCAAAAACAGGTCCACAGCATAATTCAATGGAATCAGGACAATTTAGGTGAAATAGTTGTACAAAAGCATAAATTTGATACCCAAAACTATACTTAAAGGAAACAATGCATATGGTTTAAGAGTTCTTAGTCATCGAGGGGCATCATATTAGCAATTATTATTATATAAGTGGCCCAGGGTTTGAAGACTAGAAAATTTCATCTTAAAAAAAAGGATTGAGGTAGATATGTGTGTATAAAAATTTCTTCATGGCTGAGTTCAGAGTAATAGAAACCAGAAGCTATATGAAAATATAAAAATTATTATTTATTACATAGCTTTAGAATTGAGGTAACTATGAGCTGCCAGAATATTTATTCCATATATATTTATATATACATATATAATTACATCTGATTATAACAATAATACAAAGAACATATGTACATAAATGTATAATCTCAGTCATCATAACTGCTATTATTTAAATTAAAAATCTATAAGTAAACTAAGACATTGAGGATGGTTAACTTCTAGAAATTGATGCACCATCAATGTAAGCACTAATATTCTAAGACACAGTAAAGGTGGGAATGTTTTATATAACTGCTAATGGGGGCCAATTTTAAAACCAATACAAGAAATAAAGAGAAAAGGCACAATTCTCAATAAGTTCCCTCATACTTATAGCTTCAACCCCAGTTAAGCTACAGTAGGGAATTACAACTGCTTCTTTAAATTGATAATCACTGAATAATGGACCTGCAGGACCTTACTGTGTCAGGTTGTGTTTGTTGTGTTTGGTTTTAGTCTTTTATGCTCCGTGTGTAATAACTGGTTCCCACTGCCAAACGAAATATCCAATCTAATTGAGAAAATGCACATTCATTCCATCCTGAAATCTCTTCTGATTCCAAGAGCCAAAGAAAGGATCTGTTTAGGCTCCAGGAACTATGGAAAGAATTCAGATTAGGAGAAACTGAGGATAAAGTGTCACAGCTCAAGCGAAGATTAAGGGAACCTTTGCAGGGACTGTGCATCGAACAATTCTTAAACCAGAGGCAAGAGAATCCGGCTGAAAAATCAGAGTAACTCATAGGCCAGTGATACTTGATCTGGGACTGAGTGAAAGGAGAGCTCCAATTTCTGACCCAAAAAAGGAAAAAAATACAGACTCCAGACTATCGCCTCCAGACAAGTGGTCACAGGCATTCAAAGGACAAGGTAGGAGAGACAAGAGTGAACAGTCACAGCACAGGGTAACAGTGCTTGGATCTCAGGGCCCTTTCCAGGTCCATTAGAGGGACCGTGTATGAACCCATCACATGGTGCCATCTTGGGGGAAAGAAAATACAAAGGACTAAACTTTTACTCAAGCACATCACATTGATTGAACAGGGTGGGTTCAACTAGACAATATGGAGACATCTAATTGACAATGCAATGATTTTCTCCTCTGTTTCCAGCTCTAGTTGGGTAATTCTTTAGAAGAAGATTAATAGGACAGTAACAGAAAATGAACCATATTTTCCTCTACACTTAATAGCTAGTCAACATTTTTTTCCTTCTTTGTTTTTTCCTTCTTCACCTCCTTCTCACCCTCTCTCCTTTCCTCACTTTTTCTTCCTTTTCTTATTTCCTTTCTTGATGTCTCTTATCTTTTCTTTGTTAACTTTTCAGTAAATCAACAGCTAACACCCCCTTCCATATATCTAGTGTTTTAATAGGTTCATGGAATAAAAAGTGCAGCTACAAGTGTTTCCTTACAGTCATGATAAGATAATGAAGTGAACGAATTAACTGGTGTATCCATGGAATGGAGTATCACCCACGAGATAAAGGAGTAAACTTCTCACTCCTGCAAGTGAATGACGCCTAAGTTTATTTTTCTAAGTGTAACAAGCCAAACTACAATGTTAATAAATCGTATTATTCTATCTGTGATAAAATTTTGGGAAAGATAATGCTAGAGGAGCTGCAAATACTTGTAATAGCTTCCTCTCGTTTTGATGTGTTAGCTCACCCTACCAATGCTATGAATCTACAGATTTGGGTTCTGTACAAGAGCAAATGTAAGTGGTCAGTCATTTTGGTCTGACATCATGTTTCAAAGATATACTGCCCAGCTGCCATCATCTTGCCAACAAATATCCTTAAGGTACTGATAGCTTAGGCAGCCTCGTTCTACTGATTATGCAACTCCTTATTCCAGGAAAAAGACAAAACCGAGTTTTATAACATATTTTTTTCCTTATAAAGGCCAGCATCTGGCCTTTTCTGTATTACCATAATAATTTTCTTTCTTGTGATGCAGAAATAATTCTTCTTAGGAATAGTACAAGCAGTAGACCTGTAAAACTCTCAGACAGGAGGAAAAACATCAAAGAAAAGACCAAGTGCAAATTAATAAAGCATAAAACACTTGTACCATATAAAAACTGGAAAAGCATCATTAGTCTTGCAAATTACTGGAAGAGTAATTATCCCCAAGATGTTTAGGATCTTGCTACATCTCCATTGCACAGTAGTGACATAATGTGATAAGGAGATAAAACTGTCATCCCTCAGATGTTTGGAGGATAAAGGTGAGAACGTGATACAAAATCACCTGTACAATGGATTCTGTAATGGTATAATGAAAACACCATGGGTGTTTAAGGTGTGTGTGTGTGTGTGTGTGTGTTGTGGACCATGCACTTGAATGGATAACACAAATGACTTTGGATTTCTCTAAAAACATGAACATTAACATTTTCCTCTCAGATATTTCCTTTTGCTTTTTCTCTCTCTCTCTCTCTCTCTCTCTCTTTCTTTCTTTCTTTTTTGTCAGAAAGACCCAGGGGCAATCTAGGTGGTTAGGGGATTAACTAGATTAACTATAGAAGTGGTGTTTGGACTGGACTAGCATCCTTGGGATGTAGAGATTCTTCATTTTAAGGACATCAAAGCATTCTGAGATGAGGCTATCAATGAGGCCCCTTGATCCTTCATGTTAAATAGTCATCTTTTGGAACCATATTCTATGTTGTGAGACCCATCCAAACCACTCACACACCAACTTAGGGCTGACTTTGGAACATTTTAATACCCTTGACCCAGTCCCATTTCAATTAAGTTGTATCTGAACAGCCTTTTAATAAAACAAACTAATAAATTCTGAGGACAGTTATATCATGATCCTGGTCTTCCCAATTTTCTAAATAATTTCCAAACTGTAAATTATGGAAGCAATAGTCTCATTTTTGTCCTATGCAAACCAATTACTCATTAATTTCTATCTACCTAAAAAAGTCAACAATATTATTGAGGTTGGAGAAATGGATTCTCATTGGATTCTTCCATTTGTATAGTACAAAATAAAAAATACTAATATTTGCATCATCCTGAGTCTTATACAGAAATTCCAGTTATATGTTCTCCCTGAATTCTCCAGTTAACACCAAGAAGTTTGATGGTGTTTATATTATAGATAAGAACACTAAAGAGTCCAGAAATAATGTGCCCAAATTACTAAATCAATAACAATAGAGCTGGATTCACACCCGGTTTCCTATGTCCAAAGTTTCATATGTTCAAGATCTTTCTGGTAGGTAAGCCATGTGCATTTGCAGTGATAATGTCCTTACACAGCCATGGAAGGATAAACATTGTAACAGGGTCTAAGTGATAGTTCAGCATGTAGAAGATCTGAGTTCCACTTCCACTACCATTATTAATGTTAAAAACAAAACAAAACAAAAAAAAACAAAAACAAAAAAAAAAACCCTGCAGTGCCATGCACTTGTGATCCCAATGCTGGGGAGGTGGAGACAGGAAGATCTTTGAAGCTCAGTAACCAGCCCATCTAGCCTACTTGGCAAGCTCCAGGCCAGTGAGAGACTGTGTCAAAAAGTGAGGCAAACACTGTATGAGGACACAGGTACATCTGCACACACAGTGGTGATCTCAACTATAAGCCATCTAGTTTCTTATGGAACCAGGACTCTGAATCATACTTGAAGCCTCATTTTATGAGGCTAGCATCCAAAATGAGCCATTTGAAAAGTGATGAATTCTACCGTGAACACACGGACTGATTCAGAGTTGCTACCCCATTGATGTAGGGTGTAAGCAGAGTAAAGAACTAAGGAAACCTGAGCTGTGAACTACAGGTTTGGGAAGTCTAGACACAGCTAAAAAGGGACCTGTCTATAATCTAGTTTAGGACATGAATGGTGTTCGGCTGAAAGGAAGGTCAATCTTGTGTGCATGCGCTAGAGTCCTGTCCCCATTATCTTGTCACAGAAGAAAACAAGGAAAAGGAGCCTGCCCTCTGCAAGGCTACCCAGTGATCACCAACAACAAAATCTTGTTGCAGTTTGCTATGTGTTACACAGTGATAAAACATGACATTTAGACTTAAGGACTTTGAATAGTCCCTTGGGCTATGTTTGGGGCACAGAACAGCTGTATATATAATTAAATAAAGCTGATGCAAATAAATTAGATTTAATCGAAAATCACTCAGCTTCCATTCATTAAAGTTTTTTTTTAATGTGAGGAGTTGATAATGTTATTTGTTAAAACTTCATATTTTGGAAAATCATAGGTTCTGGGACAAAAAAATACACATTAAAGTAGTAAATATGGGGGGAAATTTTTCTTACAATCTCATCTCTAAGGTGTAATTTTACTGGTGTTTTACACAGGGGAATGGCAGGTGGATGTTGGTAGTATAACTGTACTGGTGCACCAAGAAAGTGAAACTGAAACACTTGCTTCTTTTAGTTCCTTTTACTGCATGCATTTCACACGCCACACATGCATTTCAGGGACACTATTACCCCTGTCTCTGAGCACACATTCAACATCAGTATTTATGTGAGAATCTATATTCAAGAAATTGGTCAAATGTTAGATTTGGTCCTGAGCTAAAAGGGGGGGTGGGGAGGGTATTGCTTTAGCAAGGCTGAGAATTTCCAGAATAAAAATGAGCATCAAATGAGCTTTCACATTCCTGGAGATGGTGTTCTTATAATGCCATCATCGGGGACCACACGATCGGTTTCATCACGAAGCTGGAAGGAATATGTCTGAGAACCAAGGTGAATTAAAGTTTGACCTTTTTCAATATTGTCTTTCTTGGCACTGTCTCACAGACTTGTTTTTCAGGTTTCCTGGATGAAGCACATTGTTCCTGCTTATAGAGACCCGTGCTGCATGTTAAAAAGCAGGGTCTGGGTTTTGTTTATTCCCCACCCTGCGGCTCCGCTCCTAGGAGAAGTAGGTGGACCACACCAGATGAGCATTATGTGAGGATGCAGGGCATCACACCAACAACAGATGAGCATTGTGTGAGAATGCAGAGCATCACACCAACACCAGATGAGCATTGTGTGAGGATGCAGAGCATCACACCAACAAGGGAAACCTCTCACTTGGTCCTCATTTCAGAAGGAAGAAGCTGCAGTCTGGAGCTGATGAGAGCCTAGCCAATTCACAGGAAATATAGTTTTTTTTTTCTTTTTCTTTTTTTCTGGTCTTGTCCAGCTCAGTTCTTTTTAGGACTGACTTAGTGTTTTAAAGACTGTGCTCACTTCTGAAGATGGACTGACATGTTTAGGCTGCTTAATCTCATTCTAGAGCTGACCATCGGGAGGAAAGTGGAGCAACTAAAGAGATTTAAGAAGAAAAGCAAAACATTTGAATGGGCTCTCACCAACCATCAGTGCCCAGTATGGTTTGCCTGAAGCAAAAAGACAATATTGTGTTCTCCATCTTCCTTAGTTATTTTGAGTGTCACGGATAGAAAATGAATGCAATAGTTACGCACCATGCATTTATCAAAACACATCCTTTGTCAATACAACTCATCAAAATTGAGCTTTCTAAAGTGTTCTTTACTTGATACAGTATTCTCATGACTGCTGAAGAATTAGACACCGATGTGTCAAAGGCTTGATGCTTCGTTGGATTTGAATAAATGTTTTATATATGCATAATATATAAATGCTACATATAATACATCACATAGAGAATCTAACCTGGAGCACCTGATTAACACTAAATAAAGATGTCTCCCAAGGATCATAAATCAATTAGAATATTAATTAATTAATTTATTTATTAATTAGATTATAAAACATAGATATTATCCTGCTCCCTTCGAATTTCTCTCAATTTGAGTGGAAATTTTTATTTCCTTTTCATGATTAAGACAATCCTCACATTTCCATTCTCTCCTGGGCTGTGATTTGCCTAAAAAACCTGGAGAATGGGGACTGTCACTCTCCCCTCCCCTCTGTGCTCAGGGCTAACTTCTTGTGCTCACTGTTGTTTGAGCCAAGCACTTATGTTCAAATGCGCTTAGAGAATCAAACTGTTTACTATCGACTGGAGAGAGTCTAACAATACTAGCTTCCTATTCACAATGTGAAGATGTTGGCACCCTTATTTTATCAGACCCTTGCATCCTAGTGTTCATCCCTCAGTGTGCATCTTGTAAAGACTTACATCTCTCATAGGTCTAGCTGGGACTTGATTCCATACCTCTTATGGATACCATGCTCCATCTTTTAGAGGATTTAATGACAATTTTATCGATTATCAAAACTTATCCATATGTCATGATAAACAGACCAATAAGTTTCTAAATAAACATCTGAACATTTTTAAATGATATAATCAATGCAGCAATTTCAACTGCAGCCACTAACATTTAAAATATATGTGTTTTTTCTCTTTTCTTTAAATGTCTGCTAATTTATGTCTACCTGTGAACCCTGGTCAAAATAAAAATGTACATCTAATTTAGAAGCAAAATTTCATCTTTGTTTTTGTCAGGAAAGCCCTTTAAAGTTAAACTTTGTTATTCTGTCATAATTTCAGCAAATGCCAAATTATACCTCTACCGGCCAATCTTGCTGCTTAAGCACAGCACAGCTACCTTTCATTCAGTCCATATACAGATCAACAGGACTTACATTAAAAAACAGTGTTCTTCTGAATGTGGTAGTACAGACCTGTAATCTTAGCTCATGGAGTGTTGAGGCAGGAGGATTGTCACAAGACTGAGTCTAGCCAGAGATACATAATAAGATATCTGACAAAAATTTTCAACATAAAAAGACAACATCAATTTCTATGACAGGTTAAAAAAGATACAGTAAACATTTCTTGATGAAGTTTATAAAACTTCCATTTCCCAGGACCACAGTGGTCTGGGACTCAAAACCCAGTGACCACCCATAATACTATGTTTAGAGGAAAACATCCTTTCCTTTAAAACTGAGGACCAAGTAATCTCATTATAAGAATGAGACAAAAATAAACTCATCCTCAGAAGGAATCTTCATAAAGGTTGTTCTTATGTAGGACCACCTTCTAGTCAGAGACATTGATCCATGATACTCAGAACTTATAGAAGAACTCTGCCACCAGAATTCTTAATGTCTTTAAATCCCCAAAGAGTCCAGGACAAAATGACTGTGGACACTAAGGGTCCCCGGACATCTGTAAAGGAATTTACCTTCATGCTAAGAAATACCAGTTTACCCATAACAAACTAGTAGATGGCTAATACTAATTTCTAATACCATGTACTGATTGCAGTAGTGCTACCATCTTTTTATATTGTTTGCTATCTATACCATACCATTGTTAAGTATTTTTAATATTGATCTCATTGGAAGTGGTGTCAGTTTTGATTTCATAGTGCCCACACTGTAATAGTTCTTAAAGAGTTTTATTACTACAAACCTAAGTAATTATCTAAAAAAAATTCTAAGAAACTTGAGCAATTCAGAGTAAAAATAAATAAATTAATTAATAACCAAGTACACACAGAAACACTCCAATTGGAGAGAAATGCCCAAAACAATATGGGGAGAACAAAGTTAAAAATATATTAGATCCTCAGCCAGGCAGCAGTGGCTCAGCCTTTAATCCCAGCACTAGGGAGGCAAAGCCAGGCGGATCTCTGTGAGTTCGAAGCTGGATCTACAGACCGAGATCCAGGACAGGCACCAAACTACACAGAGAAACCCTGTCTCGAAAAATCATAATGTGTGTGTGTGTGTGTGTGTGTGTGTGTGTGTGTGTGTGTAATATTACATGTAATTATACACATACACACACATATATATATTAGATCCTCAATGACAAACTCATAAACAAAATAATATCATGCATATGCACAAAAGAAAGAAAGCTGAAATATGTATGGAGAAGAAAAGACATGGTAAAGCACATGCATGCAAAAATTACTAGTGCTCGTAGACTAGTGGTCCCTACTACAGGAGCATCTACAGGTGATGAAGAGGAGCCGCTCAGAGCAGCTTCCTTCTGAGGAGAGTGATGGTAGCAAGGCCAGCAAACAGAGCCCTTTATTTGTTACCTTTCAAAGTACCGAGACAAAATATCTGACAGAGGCCACTTTTAAAAAAGAGCTTACTTTGAGTCCAGGCTTCAGAGGCAAGAGTCCGCCATTGTGCGGGAAGCACAGAGGAGCGTGTGAGTGGGGCTTCCAGTTTCCATCATGCCTAAAGACCATGAAACAGAAAGCACCTAGAACCAGAAGGAAATATCACCTTCAAGACAGTCCCTAATAGCCCACCTCCAAAGTCACATGTCCCAAAAGTTCCGAACCTCCTCACACGGTGCAACAAGCTGGGGACCAAGCAATTGTTCAAGCACATGAGGCTAGCAGGGACATTTCATATTCAAAACAGAACAGAACCTCACAAAGCGCATACAGAATCGCGAGAGCAGAACAGAGGGTTAGATGGCCTCCATATTGTCAGTGGACAGGGAGAGGGGGACTGAGACAGAGAAGAAAGAAAGAGGGAGAGGCTCAAAGATCCCACCTAGCATTGGTCTCAGCACCAAGCAGAGCACCAGCACCTGCTGAGGAGGAATCTCTGGAGTCTGAAAAATATCCCGGCTCTGCGGTCATTCTTTTTCTGGTATGTATTCATGGCCACTGCTGGGAAGACATTTAGCAGGTTCCTATCTGTGTCTATGATCTAAGGGTCAGTATTCTCTTCAATGGATAAATCTCTGAGAACTCCCAGCAAGGCTCTGGAGCTGAGCTAACAATCCACAATGTGCTGGCCTGGAGAGCTGCTCTAGCTACAGAGGAAAGGTGCAGGGCTAGAGACTCTGACATGTGTTGGAAAATAGCTGGGAGTCCCCGGGGCGGAGGGAACCGTGATCTGTGTGGAGCCATCAGATAATTACAGCCAGCTCCAGGAGGGGCGGGCTACCAGTTACATAGAAAAACTGAACTGTGGAAAGTGAGAGACCTGGAGGCTTAAGCAGCAAATATTCTGCCTTGAGGCAAATTCCCGCCTCGGGGCTTCCCTCCCAGTAACCAGGCACTTAAAGAACTAGCTGGTGGAAAAACCCTGCCCTGTCTGGTCCAGCCAAGTAGGAAAGCAAACAGTAACTACAGCAGGCTCTGTCCCAAAATCATGCCCTCTGGCTGCCAACTATAAACCAAAGGAAAACAAAAGGGAAGCCGAACTGCCCACAGACAGCCCTGGCAGGGTGTCACAGGGCTGAAACAGCCACTTAAAGAAGAGCCTATTGTGGGGGTAATGAAGGGCAAGGGTCGGGGGAAAGAGAGCTTAGGGGAGCGGAAGATCCCAGCTGGATCAAGAACAGAGAGGGAGAACAAGGAATAAGAGACCATGATAAATTAAGACCACATGAGAATAGGAAGAAGCAAAGTGCTAGAGAGGTCCACGGAAATCCACAAAGATACCTCCACAATAAACTGCTGGCAATGGTCAAGAGACAGCCGGAACTGACCTACTCTGGTGATAGGATGTTCAAACACTCTAATTGTCATCCTAGAAACCTCATCCAATGACTGAGGGAACCGGATGCAGAGATCCACGGCCAGGCCCCAGGTGGAGCTCCAGGAGTCCAATTGGCAAGAATTGTTGAGACCAAGATTGGAAAAAGCACAGGGATAATTAGCCAAACGAATGGAAACACATGAACTATGAACCAATAGCTGAGGAGCCCCCAACTGGATCAGGCCCTCTGGATAAGTGAGATCTGTTTGGGAGGCATCCAGGCACTGGGACCAGGACCTGTCCTCAGTGCATGAGCTGACTGTTTGGAACCTGGGGCTTATACAGGGACACTTGGCTCAGCCTGGGAGAAGGGGACTAGACCTGCCTGGACTGAATCTACCAGGTTGAACTCAATCCCCAGGGGAGTCTTTTGCCCTGGAGAAGATGGGAATGGGGGGTGGGCTGGGGGGAAGGGGGGCGCGGGAAGGGGGAGAACAAGGGAATCCGTGGCTGATATGTAAAATTAAATTAAATTATAATTTTTTTTTAAAAAAAGAAGAGCCTATTGGCATAGATTGAGGGAGGTCATTTGCTGCTGCCCCCAAGGAGTGACCTCAGAGTGGAAAGCTGTATTCTGTTTCTAAAAATAAGATTTTTCTTTTACCATTTATTGAAAAACTTTCTTATACAATATATTGATTATAATTGCCTCTCCCTCAACTCCTCCAAGATCCTCCCCACATCCCCTCCCATCCGAACTCACACCCTTTCTGTCTCTCCTTAAAAAACAAACAGGCACCTAAAAGATAATGATAAAATAAAATAATATAAGGCAAAACCAAACAAACCAGA
>CABHPQ010166035.1:0-52105 GCA_902168405.1 Peromyscus aztecus
TAGAGGCGTAGATGGTGGGTAACCATATCAGGATATGTTTTGTGAGAGAAGGAGTTATTTTCAATAAAAATAAAAATAACTGAGAGCCTCCCACACCCTGCCTCTCTGCTGACTCCCCATGGGAGACCTCCATTTGGGGGATGTGGGATTGCAAGGTGGCTTAGGAAAGAGGGCTGGGGGGTGGGAGTAGGGAGGAGGGTGTGTTTGTGGATAGTATGTGGACTGAGAAGAAAATTTCTTAATAAAGAAAACTGGAAAAAAAAATACCAACTCAGCAAACAAATAAGAAAAAGAAAAGAAAGAATGTTCTGTACTATTTTCTTCACATAGAAGTCATTCAAAAATATGGAGTAAATTAGGGGTAGTAGACTATTCAAAGAATAAATAATGTGAATAACCAATATTGTAGATATAGAAGTATATGATCATGAGATATCAATTAATTGGCACTGAGGCTCAGCCAATGAATAGAACTATAAAAAAGCTGTTTACCTTTTGCATTGATATTGAGATACTGAAATTAATGGTTTTAGGATGATTATTGTTTCTCTCATCTCAGCAACTGTGGGAGATTTTGTGTTGTCTGGTGCCACTCAGTGTGTTTGTTTGTGTGTGTGTGTGTGTGTGTGTGTGTGTGTGTTAAATTGCATGCTCTGTGGATGTCAGGAACCCCAAGGGTGATAAACCATACCGTATCATAAGCATGCATAGATGTAATATTTGTTTGTCTATAGTTAACTCTGTCTAAAATTGGTCCCTATCATACTTGGTTTGAATTTCTAATGCAATGTTTTTCAAATATTACACATGGTGATAAGAAAAGAGATCATGTGGATTAGGGTGATTACATAGATATCTCAGGAGGAGTATAGCCTGGGGCCTTCATGTCTACTGATGTGGATGGAATCACAGGAATGTGGAAATGAAGATAATTACATAAATAAAATTACTGAAATTTTCTTGCACCTGAGCATAATAACTCAGATGCAGACCCTGAAGTTGAGAAAGTTTAAGAGTTCTCCAAAGAATAATAAGCTGAGAAGAAATATATTAGGAACCAAAAATACACTTCTCACTACTAGAGCAGAAAAAGAGACCATATGTGTACAGGCACATTTGAAACGTGCTTTTCTGTGAATCTCTGCTTATTACACTTGGCCTTCATTCCTATCTTGGTGACATTAGAAAGATGTTCTATTTGACGTTTTCCTTCTTGGTCCTGAGGCTTTCCTTCCTTTTCTGCAGTTTGGTGGGTCCCGATTGCTTTCTGAGATTTAAACATCCACATACCTGGGGTGAAGATAAAGACACTGATTGTTTTTTTTCTATTTACACAAAGCATGGTCACATCAAGAACGAATATTTAACCAGGAATCTAGATAAGAAGTAAGTGACTTTCATTTATTTGTTTTTGATTGATCATCAATGTAAATACTTAGAAGGCCCAAGTATGGTCAAAATGGTATTCTCCATGTTTTTTGTCTGCTTTGCCCTACATTCCTATCTAGGACATGACCAAAATTTATTTTTTATGCTGATTATTACCCTCTTTCAGGTGATTTAATGGTTATCTGTTTCATCTTTTTAGAGTCAGATTTTCAGTCTGAAAGCTGAATGATACACCCTGTCTATATTTCTATTAGAGAGATTTCCTTTATATTGGCAATACCCACTGAATGTTGCCAACTGATATTTCCAAGAAACATAATCCAAGGCAATGACAGGAGTCCATTTCTTTGAAGCTGAGTAAATTTTTCTGTAAGTGTTGTGCTAGTGCTTTTTCCATCTTGATGGAATGCCCAATTTGGTATTTCTTAAATGCTTCATGGGTACATTTCTTAAAAGAATGCTGCATTTTTATTCAAATATTGTTTATGTCATCATTTCAAAACTGCTGTGCTGTATGACTCTTACGGCTGAAATCAAGCAAAAAAAAAAAAGATTATTCACTGTGGTAATTTTATACTTTGTATTAAATTTTGTTTCAGTTGAGCACATCTACAGCCCGATTTCTTTTTAATGGCAATGTCAGTAGTGTTTTTTCTTTTAAGTTCTATGTTGTTCATGTATAACAGCCATCTTTACAATTTCAGGAGACAATTAAGAGGGTATGTTGTGAAGATATGTCACTCTGGATTAATAAAAAGCAGAATGTCCAATATGTCTAGGCAGGTTTGGGTAGGCAGAATGCTGGAAAGAAGAAGGCAAAGATGCCAGGAGATGTGGTGGAAGCAAGGTAGACAGTATAGAGATATGGTATAAAGTCACGAGGCAGAAAGTAAATTAGCAGAAATGGGTTAAAGGTATAAGAGCTAGTTAGAAAAATGCCAAAGTTAAGGCTGAGCATTTATAATTAATATGTCTCCCTGTCATTTTTTTTTGGTTGCAGCCCAAAGAAAAACTCAACTATAGTATGTCACTATAAATATTGGCTTTATATTTCCCTTGTCAAGTGCTAGAATGAAAGTTGTTGTCTGTAGAACATGCCACAGTTTGAAAGAAATCTATTAAATACAAATATGGTTCTATTCTTACAATTTATTTTATTTTCATGTCTTGATTCTCTGCTCCATAACTTTAATCTCTAGCACTTATTCCACATTTGTTTCTCTTTTCCTTTTTTCACCAATTATAAAGAGTGTGTTTATACGTTGTGGGAATATGTCCACCATACTGTAGATTTTTAGATTTGGCCATAATCTAACTGGATTAGTGATGTGTATGGGATTTGATATTTGGTTTGGATAATTGTAGCAATGGCTCCTGTAGCATTTAAGCAAATTGTCACAAGTAACATTCTAAATACCTGGTAATAAACATGTACAAGATGGGCATTGTACTCTCTGTGAGGAATACCACAATGAAGTTTAATATTTGAGACAAAAGTTATATTCATTTATTAATAACATGGATGAATGCAATTCATAGCAGTGGATGATGTTTGGGATCATGGAGCAGATGAGAAAATTTTTCAAGGAAATTAAGGAAATAATGAAAAACAACAATAAAACTGTTCTCGGTGTAAAATATAACCATAGCGATGAAGGACAATGAGGAATAACGTTAAATGACATCACATATTTTTTATTTTGACAAAGCAATTTTCACAGTGAAAGGGAGCATGAGAGTGATTACTCAAGAGCCCAAAATACCAAACAAATTAAAAAAAAATCTTCAAGAGAAGGTTCAGTAGAGCTTGAATGAGAAAATCTTCACTCAAGTTAGGCACAGTTTTGTTATATCTCTCCCAGTCACTAGACTTCTTTAAGTTGGAGAAACACTGTCCTCGTAGAAGTAGAGGTGAGAGAACTTGCAATTTCCCTTTTATTGGTTCTTAAATTTCATCAGTTTATGGCTAAACACTCCTCAGTGACATGATCTCTCTAGATAAGATTACTGGAATGTTTGTTAAGGCAAGGAAAGATTATGTAGGCGTAAATACAACAGAGATAAAAAGTTGCTAAATGGTACTGATCATATCCATGATTTTCTGCATGTAAATAAACATTCATTCAAAAAGGCATTGAATTATCTAATACTCTTTGAAGTATATATTTATTACATAAAATATCATAGAAGAATGTGTCTTCACATGTCTTATCTCTGTTCATACATTGTGCTAACACAGCATATAGGTATTTTCATCATTTTTACTAGTATTGGGATGGGTCTATCATGAAAAAGAACATAATAGTTAATAAAGAAAATGATGTTGTAGAAATAAAAAATTTGAGGAAAGTAACCTACATGTTCCTTTGTCATGTTGAATTGAGATCTAATTTTATAGTGAAGGGAATAAACTATGCTTTTCTAAAACACAAGTATTATACAGGTAATTTATTATATATATATATACATACATATATACACAATTATACACATATATACAAACCATATATATTCATATATATTTCAAATGTTTATCTCATTTAAATTTTTTGTGTTATGAATAGGCACTCTACCTAAATAATTATTAGTAATGTTTTTATTGTATTTTATATTGTTGTCAGAGAACTCTATATCTTACACACTTAATTTAAAACATTTTCACCCATTGTGGTTCATAAGCATCTTCCAACTTTTAACTTTTATAATTTGCTAAATCATCTTTGAAATCAGTGTGTTTATCCCTGAATTTTATAATCTAAAACTGCATGAAACACTCTCCAACATTCTCTCTGTTTTATTTTACATCTTTCGTTTCAAAGACAGCTTACAAATTGGGCAAATGTCATTTGAATTTGATTTGTATTGGATCCCACAAGAAATGTTCATGTGATTATTATATATAGCACACATGTTTCTCTGTGGCATATGTCAATATGTGACAACCCTAGTCATTGGTTCTTTTCATGGGCCTTGTAGAACATTAGTAATTGATATTGTGACAAATTATAGTGTTAAAATGAGATGTTTGCTATGAGTTCATTTTAAAGTTGAATTGAAGAATTGCTTCATTATAACAGACCAATATTTGCCATCCACAGTTTTCAAGATGCAATCACTAAAAATTATTATTGGTTGAACAGTCTGCCAAGGTTACTTCAGAGTTGAATTAGCATTTTTGGTGTATAATATAATAAATCAGATTTCACATATTCCAACTCCTTTGATGTCACATATAATCAATATGTTTGTGACTAATCAGAGGCTTTTTCATTTGTAGCTTCAGTTATTCATTAAAATTTGTGACTGGATTGATTGATGACAGAAAGGGTATTATAGTGTATGTATTTTGTTTATTTTTTCTTATTTTTTATTCATTTTACATACCAACCACAGATCCCCTCTTAATTTTCCTCACATTTTCTCTCCTTCTCCCACTCCCATCTTTCCTCCCCTATCCTTTATACCCTCTTCCAACAGGATAAGTTTTTCCATGTGGGGGGCAGCTAAGCCCTGTACATTCATTTGAGGCAGGACCAATCCTCTCCCCGCTCTATCAAGTGTCTGACCATAGGTAATGGGATCCAGAAATTCAGCTCATTTGCCAGGGATAGACCCTGATCACACTGCCAGGAGCCCTTCAAACAGACCCAGCTACACAACTGTCTCTGGAATGCAGAGGGTCCAGTCTGGTTCCATGCAGGTTCCACAGCTGTCCAAGTTTGTGAGTTCCTTTGAGCTTGGTTCAGTTGTATCTGTAGATTTCCTCATCATGATCTTGACCCCCCTTCCTCACATAATCCCTCTTACCTCTGTTCATTTGGACTCCTGGAGCTCAGCCTGGTGCCTGGTTGTGGATCTCTCTGCATCTGCTTCCATCTATTACTGGATGAAGGCTCTCTTGGTCCAATTGCAGCTGGGAGACTGCATTTTTTTCTTTATATATTGACTTATTATAGATTTGTTTTGACGGTCGCTAAAGTTCTTGAACAATGTTTATATGTGGCACACCTGATATGGGGATAAGATATTCTATTGGAATTGTAGAATCCTAATTCATTTTCTGCTATTTTCTCTTGTTTATTCAAGACATGATATAAATGCTTTGGCCTTCACTCTCTCCAACCTAGATGCATTGTGCTGCCAAGAATATCAATTAAACTGCATTCACATAAAGTTAAATCTCCAAAATTGTGAACACATATAAAGCTGTCATGATTTGAAGCTAATTGCATTAGGTACTATTTTTATGAGTTGGTTAAAAGTTGAGTATATTGTAATTTGATTATATTTGTTCCTATCATTCACTACTCTTTTTTTATTAATCCACCAAGTATATTTTGTGCTTCTGATTAATTTTGCACATGAGTCCTTCCACTAGGCAGTGAATGATGCACTATGGGTCATACTCTTAAAGAAAATTGAATCTTACTTTTCAATAATTTATTAATGGCCTATGTTTATCTATACTTGAATATTTTTCTGTGGTGAATGAAATGTGTTACTAGATTATTTCTGTTATAAATGTATAAAGGGTTTACATAAATCCACAAATTCATGACTTTGAATAAAGCAAGAGATACTTACAAAAACACAGAGGAATGGAACTGGATAAGA
Source organism: Peromyscus aztecus (assembly GCA_902168405.1). NCBI lineage: Eukaryota > Metazoa > Chordata > Mammalia > Rodentia > Cricetidae > Peromyscus > Peromyscus aztecus. The sequence continues at coordinate 6,004 of CABHPQ010166035.1, forward strand.
AATGAGGATTACCACCGTAGGGATAACAAATAGTAATCCTGACATTAAAGGAATTTTTTTGGCTTATAAAAAAATGGCAGCAACAAAATTTTGCTCTTGAAAACAATAGTTTTCAATTTTGATGATACCTTATCACATTCATGCTTTGGAACATAAGGCAATGTGGTGAAATAATATTCATATATACTCCAGATTGTCCATAGATTAAAATGAAAATCCAGCACTGGTGATCAATCATGTTAGGAAATGTGGAAACACTGATGATGTTACTTTGAAAAATGATTTTTTAAAGAGTATATAAATCACTAATTTGTGAAAGATGTGAGATAGAAACCTTTAATCAAAAGAAATGAATAGAAAGAGTTCATGGAAATTGATGACCATAAGCAGAACAATTATAAATTCTGATACTTTATTTGGAAAAATGGATTTTAATAATTTTAGATATTAATATCACTCAATATTAACTTCATGGTTTGAACTAGAGAATCCAAATTTAAATCTGGAAATACCATACATAATAAAATCCATCCAAAAGGGGAGAGTAGTAAAAAACATTTCAGGCTTGGTTATTTCTGAATCCAACAGAAAAGTTTAAGAAATAAAAGAGTAGAAAAACTTCAGAGTAAAATTATTCAAGCATTAGAACCACGAATTCTAGGGCAAATATACTATGCAATCAATTGATTACTAGCTGTAGAGCAACAGAATAGGCCAGTGCACTCAGATATGGAACATTGTCCTAAAGCAATAGACTATACACAAGAGGAAACAAAAGCTGAAACAATCAAAGGAAAACAGATAATGAGGCAAATTATTAACAAATTTATATATTATTTTCTTTTTTCTTAATAAGAAATTCTCTATTCTTTTTACATACCAACCACAGACCCCCTCCACTCCCTTTTCCTGCTCCCAGGCTTTCTCACAACCCATTCCCACCTCCTTCAAGGCAAGGCCTTCCATGCAGAGTCAGCAGAGCCTGGTACATTCAGTAGAGGCAGGTCCAAGCCCCTCACCCTGACCAAGGTTGTGTAAGATGTCCAACCAGAGGTACTGGGCTCCGAAGCCCACATGTGGATGAGGGACAGATCTTGATCCTACAACCAGGGGGCTCCTTAAGCAGATCAAGCTACACAATTGCCTCACCTATGCAGAGGGCCTAGTCTGGTTCCACAGAGGATCCACAGCTATTGATCCACAGTTCATGAGTTCCCACTAGTAGTCTCTGTACATTTCCCCATCATGATATTGATGCCCCTTGCTCTAGGAATCCCTCTTTTCTCAGTCTTCAAATGGACTCTTGGAGCTCAGCCTGGTACTTGGCTGTGGATCTCTGCATCTGCTTCCATCAGTTACTGGATGAAGGCTCTATGCTGACAGTTAAGGTATTCAACAATATGATTACTGATGTAAGTGAGTTCACTCACCTTCTCCACTATTGATATCAGAGGATCTGCATGGAGATTAAAAGTTAAGATATCAGAGAATGACAATATTTGATAATGAGCACAAAGCAACAGGGATGTAGAAACAACACTATTATTTTCAGATGAACAAGTACAAATTAAATTGTTTATCATCAACCTGAGGGCCTGTATCTAGCAGTTTTCCTGTTTCTGCCATGGTCCTATAGTTGCTCAGACCCAAATAAACATGCAGAGGCTTATATTAACTATGAACTGTATGGCCATGACCTATGACTCAATTTTCTGGCTAGCTAGCTTTTATAGCTAAACTCAGCCCATTTCTATTAATCTATATGTCACCATGTGTTCCATGGCTTTACATGTGTGCCATTACATGCTGCTCTCTGAACAGCAGGATGGGTTTTCGTCCACTCTGCCTTTCTTCTTCTGGTATCTCTCTTCAATTTCCCACCCAGCTATAACCTGACTTGCCATAGGCCAAACAGGTTCATTTATCAACCAATCAGAACAACACACATTCAAAGCATACAAAAGACATCCCACAGCAAGGGCCCATGTGAAGAGGGCATATTCTTCACATAAATGATCATTGTTATAAACAATAATATATCACTGAAGATTATAGAGCATCTAATGGAATGGAAAAGGATAAAGGTGCGCAAAATACAGAGAAAAATAAAAATAATTATGCTGTCTATATTGCTTATAAATTTAAATATTCTCAGAGATTGTGATATATATGGATACAATTTGTTACTCATTCCTTACAATCATTACTAATTCAGGGCCTTGTCAATTGTTGCTTCATTGAAACAATCTATCACAATATGGAAGAAGATAATATCCACCTAGTTTCCATTTATGTTATTTACTATAACTCTGCAATAGAGGAATAAGTAGATTAAATGTATTTTGGTACCATTTCTCACTGTGATCACACAGAAAGGAATAAAATTGTAAGAAATTTCAAATCAAAGCATCCCACATTAGTGATATACACCTCCCAAACATTGAAGAATCCTTCCAAAATTCCAGAAATCTCATATTCTCATACAGCACAGTAATAGGGCTTGTGTCATCATAGTAATTAAAAAAAACAAGCATTAAATACATAAAAACTATTATTTTAATTTGATATTATCATGTTGGAACCCGATCTCTAATGATCTCTTTGCTCACTTTTCAGGATGACATATAAAAATATCCACTTGATTTTGTCTCTTTATTTTGCTCTTGAAAATATCAACAAAGATCCTTACATTCTACCCAACATTTCTCTGTTAGTTAAAGTTGAATGTAACCTCCTGGATGATTGGAGAGTGAATAGTTTATCCACAAAAATAGGTGAATTTCTTCCTAACTACTACTGTATAAATCAGAGAAGATATTTAATCACACTTACAGGTCCAATATGGTTATCATCTGCTATGCTTGGACCACTCCTGTACATCACCAATAGACCTGAGGTAAGCATAAGTAAGTTAGTTTTAATGAAACATTGTCTCCATTCATCCTGATTTTGAGATACCAAGGCTGATTAAAGAAAAAATTATGTATGTGTGTATGTTGATGCATAGAATTCAAAGCATATATACTCATAAAGCATTGACACATAACAGTATTTTAGCACAATTAGACCCAAGAACAAGGAGAAATTTGAAGTATTTCAGTAGCAGACTTAGCTCATCTGTACTTTTTAAGCTATTTACAAGAAATTACATAAGATTTAATAATGAGATGAAAATCCACATTCCCTAATATTTCCAGCTTATGATGAACACAATTAGTTTTAGACTAATCATTATGTATTCCACCTTCTTCAATTAATTGTCTGTTGTATGACATTCAGCTTTACTATGGACCATTTCATCCTCTCCTGAGCAGCCATGAACAGTTTCCACATCTCTACCAGATGGCTCCTAAGGACACATCTCAGGCTTTGTCCATGGTGTCTTTGGTGGTATATTTCAGATGGAACTGGGTTGGAGCAATCATTTCAGATGATGACCTAGGACTTGAATTTCTCTCTGAATTGAGAAGAGAGATGCAAAGAAATAGTGCATGTTTAGCCTTTGTGCATATTATCATGGAAGATATAATATTATTCCAGAAAAATATAAATATTTATTATAATGAGATCACAACCTCATCAGCCAAAGTTGTTATCATTTATGGAGACAAAGACTCTCATCTGCAACTTAACCTTAGATTCTACAGACTAGCATACCTTCAGAGGATCTGGGTCACTACTTCACAGTGGGATATGATCACACATAATGACAGACTCCTTCTTGATTCTTTCTATGGGACCTTTACATTTTTACCTCACTTTTCTGAATTATTTGGTTTTAGAACATTTATTGAGACGGTACATGATTCCAGGTATAGTAATCCAATTTACCCTGCAAAATTATGGTGGATTTATTTTAATTGTTCTTTGACTTCATTTAATTCCATGAACCTTAAGAATTGCTCAATAGAAAAACGAATGCAATGGTTATTCCAGCACCGTTTTGAAATGTCTGTGAGTGGTACAGGTTATGTTTTATACAATACTGTGCATGCTGTGGCCCATGCACTCCATGAGATGCTGCTACAAGAAGTAGATACATTGTCAAAGTATTCTGGGGAAAAACTGGAGTTTGACTCCTGGCAGGTAATATGTATTCCCATGAATGTAATGTAGTGTTGTAAATATAATTTCATAATGGTTGATGTTGGTTCTACCTAAGAATTTCAGGATCATTTCTATCATATACAACAATTTGTGTACTCTTAGACAGTGTATCATGTGAAATTCATTGTTTATAAGCCTTAATCTACCCAACACTGACTGTCAGATAGATATTTCTGATCTTTGCCAAGGATGTTTCCCATAACACTTCTTTCAAATATGCATGTTTTTAATATTTGAAATAAAAGTATATTGCTTTCTCATGAAAACTTGAAAGCCAACAAGGAGCTGAATGTTCTCTTAAGTGATCAAAATATTGGTCAGCAATTAAGTGGATCCTAATTAACAGCAAGATATTCTTCCACATTTGTATTAACATAATAAAAACCTCAATTCCTTAGCTAATTATCAGGTAGCATTTAAAAGAAACATTATGGGTAATATCTATCTACTCTCCAGGAATATCATGCACGTGGGCATGTGTTAGATGATTAACGTCAATGAGAAGCTACTATTTCCAAATCATAATGTTGTTGTTATCCTTATGTGGATTTTTCCATCTACTATATGAGTATTTGGTATTAAGTCACATTTCTAGACATATTAATGAAAATTAGAGGCAATCTACACTTCAAATTATTTGTTCTAATGTGTAGGCATACTTGAACCTAAAATAATAAATGTTTCAGATGGTCCATTTCCTGAAGAACATACAATTTATAAACCCTGTTGGAGACCAAGTGAACATGAATCAGAAGGAAAATCAGTATGTGGAGTATGACATTCTCTACAGCATTGAGTTTTTGCCTAATCTTGGACTGAAGGTGAAAATAGGAATGTTTTCCAAACATTTGCTATATGGTCAACAATTGTATATGTCTGAAGAGAAGATAAAATGGAACATAGACTTTAGTCAGGTTAGTTGGACTTACTTGAACAACTCTACAAGCAACATAAGTAACCAAAATCTCAAAGTTGCATTCAGCATCCTCCTGAAATAGAGTATTTTCAAATATATTCACTAACTTATATCTCACATTTCCAGAATTTTCTTTCTAGACATATTTTATTTCAGTAATATGAATATTCATAATTTGTGAGGGGTCCACTTTTCCTCTTGGCTTGTTTGCCACAAGGTTGAGAGAGCCAAGTCAGTAGCTCTGACAGAACTTTGCACATGGCCCTTGATCACTAACAGTGACAGGTATTCAGGAGACAGACTTTGATGAATCAGCTCAACTTAAATCCAGAAGAGTATAGGGAACATATAATATTGGGGAGCTTGGGAACAAACAATAATTTGCATTAAGAGGCACATTGTGATCACAAGGCTTATTCTGTGGCAGTAGGGTCCTATAGCATAACTCCAAGCACAAATCTAGAAGGAATCTGTGCCAAAGTTCAAGCCAAAGATGAATCAGCATCTGTTTTAGAGACAGGCATCTGGTTTAGAGACAGCTTTGCAGTCCTACAGGCTCTGGTACATTCTCCAAATAAGGGCACATAGGGGCAAGATTCTTCAGGAGGAAGTGAGCCCCATATTATGGAGCTATCATGATAAGCTGCCAGGCCATGGGGAGCCTTTGATATTTACCAGACAGCAATGTCTTCCAACATCATAGCTACATATTTAGATGTCTATGTATCTGTTTATATGATAGATAAATATAAATTAAATATAAACACACATATACATAAAAATTTATCATTATATAAATCATAATACATCTACACTGTATAATCACAATATGAAGTAAATGTTACTTTTTAATTTATTTGCATATTTGTAAAAGGGTGCTTTTCAATAGTACCATGTTCTAAATTTCTATCACTATTCCCAAGTAGATAAGACTTTTTTATTATATCCCATTTGTTATTTTCCTCAGATTCCATCCTCATTATGCAGTGTGCCTTGCAGTCCAGGATTCAGAAAATCCCCTCAGCAGGGAAAGGCTGTGTGCTGTTTTGATTGTATCCCTTGCACAGAAAATGAGATTTCCAATACATCAGGTAAACATACTAACAGATTCATTAGATTAGTTAATTTCTGTTGTCTCAATGACACCTTCTGGGAATTGAATAGATAAATTTCATCATGTAATGAAATTAGCAGCAATTCTGCCTTTTAGCATCACAACCCGTGTCCTGAGACACATATTTGAATCGTTACTTCAGCAACTATTCCTGTAGTAGTTTCATTTGGAAACTGACTTAGAGTACTAAATATCACTATTGCATTTATCTTAGCCTGTAATCTAGTCCTTCATAATGTATCTAATATTCCCTTCTCTTCTAAGACATGGGAACTGCACATTCTTATTTACATAGCATCTATGAGATTTGTGATAATTTGTAGATGATCATGGATGATGCTTCCTGATTAAGAGGCATGCATTTTCTCATGTGTCCTATGGTAGATCATGCTGTCATTTGGTTGGTTGTATTTTCATTTGTAGACTAGTCCACAGGTAAGTGTATAGACAACATATATAATCCAAATTGAAACATTTATTTTAATATTTCAATTTGAAAACAAGTATTCCTGTAAACTTTTCAGATTGAATAGGTGGGGATATCGATTTAGTGACAAGGCACCCAGGAACATTTGGTAGTGATGCTATAGGTACCACAACAGGTAACTGAAAAAAGGAATTATTCGCTTTGGGAGTAATAACGCAAACCTAAAAAATAAAATTGCTGCTTTATTTAATCTGAAGACCAGAATAAACATTGTTATAAATAATTTGAATGTCATTAACATCGAGATGCATGTAAAGTTTACATACAAAAAATTCCATTGAAATGTTAAACATACATTGTAGAGGACCAAGTAAATAATGGGAAAAACAGTTTCATGGAATACTAAGTAGAAAATAAATTGATGAAAACTATGTTTTACATATATTAACTTTAAAGTAATTGAAAAAAATTAATGTATAAGTATTTGAATATTAGTAACTGCTTATGTGTTTTTTAAAATAATAAAAATAAAATATTTTATAGCAAATAATAATTATAAAATGATTAGAAAAATAAGATATGAGTGTTTTTGTCCAATTGTTTTGATAACATCACATATTAATTTATGAGAGAACCAAAGCAATTTGAATGGGATTTAGAGTCTTTAAAGGAAAGATTCATAATAAGAATAATATTATTACTTACAAGTTTGCTTTGTTGATCCATTCAATTTAATGCAGGGAAAAATATGATGTTAGAAATTACATGATATGGGTGGAAGAGAGCTCTTCCTTCTATCCTTTATTGTGTGCCTTGTCTATGTCCTTAAGGGCAGAGCCTAGTCCTACCTCATCTTGATATGCCAGGCTTCCTTAGTACCCATGGAAGTCAGGAACCTTTCTGAAAATAAACAGAGGAGACATGGATTGTGGGGGGAGAAGGGAGCTGTGGGAAAAAAAGGGAATAGAGAAAGGAAAGGAAACTGTGGTCTAGAAGTAAAATAAATGAATAAAATTGTTTTATTTAAAGATATGGAAAATATCTCCATCATGTTTTCTCAATAAATATTTTTCTATCGATGGTCCAATCTTACAGAAATTAGTAAGCTGGTAGATTCTGTTTATTACCAAAATACATGAGAAACCTAATAATAAATGTGATACCCTTAACATGTGGAGACTTTAGGTGGTAGAAGGAAGGTTCATGAATCTTCTGTTTTCCCTGACATTTTTTTCATGCAGTCTTTTAAGCAATAGATGGGGTTGCTTGTGTTTCAGTACAAAAGCAGTTACAAAAAGACATTGATATATAGTACTTGCCTTGCAGCTAATAGACAGACAAAAATATCTATGGAAGAACTTGATTTTATGATTTTATACTTTATAATTACTGAATTGTTAAGAATAAATATGTTTCTATGTTGTACACAATAGGGTGTTTTATTGTGTAAACATATTCTGTTACATGCATTTAAATCTGGCAAACAACTAAAATGTCAAATAAAATGAAAAATGTAAACAACGGATTTTCAAAATTGTGCATTAAAAATTAGATTTTGTTATTGCTATTAATTCTTAAATAAAAAAGTTAACTTTCTGTCTACCTCAAAAAATTAGACTAATTTAAGAAGAATTTTTAATACATTAATGTAATATGTCCTGTAAAATAATAAGAAATATTAAACCTGATAGTATATTTGTTCTTATACCAGACATGGATCAGTGTGTGAAGTGCCCTGATGATCACTATGCCAACCCTGAAGGAAATCACTGTCTCAAAAAAGCATTGGCATTTCTGGGTTATGAAGACCTTTTGGGAATGTCTCTAGCCTGCTTGGCTCTGTGTTTTTCTATTCTCACAGCTTTTGTACTGGGTGTCTTTTTGAAGCACAAGGACACTCCCACAGTCAAGGCCAACAACCGAACTCTGAGCTATGTTCTACTCGTCTCCCTCATCTTTTGCTTTCTCTGCTCCTTGCTCTTCATTGGCCAACCCAATATGGCCACATGCTTCATGCAGCAGACCATATTTGCTGTGGTGTTCACTGTGGCTGCTTCTACTGTCTTGGCCAAGACAATTACAGTAGTACTGGCCTTCAAGGTTACTACTCCAGGTAGAAGGATGAGGTGGCTGCTGGTATCAGGGGCACCTAACTTCATCATTCCTATTTGTACTGTGATTCAGCTGATTCTTTGTGGGATCTGGCTGGGAACTTCCCCACCATTTGTTGATGCTGACATACATGTTGAAAAAGACCACATTTTGATTGTCTGTAACAAAGGGTCAATTATTGCCTTCTATTGTGTTCTGGGATACTTGGGCTCCATTGCTATGGGAAGTTTCACTGTAGCTTTCTTGGCTAGGAATCTGCCTGACACATTCAATGAAGCCAAGTACCTGACATTCAGTATGCTGATGTTCTGTAGTGTCTGGATCACCTTCCTCCCTGTCTACCATAGCACCAAGGGCAAGGCTATGGTGGCAGTGGAGGTGTTCTGTATCTTGGCCTCCAGTGCAGGGCTGCTTCTTTGCATCTTTGCTCCAAAGTGCTTTATTATTTTGTTAAGACCTGAGAGAAATTCTTTTCAAAAGTTTGGGAATGTGCATTTTAAAATTGAAAATACTCATTAGATGATCTTTATCATAAAACATACTTCCCAACAAGAGTACCCTGACATTTTTATTTTCAAATTTTAGGTCAAAATATGTATTTTGTGTCATGAGTAAAAGCAGGAATTAAACTCCAAAGTAGAGTTTTAAAATTTGGCCCACACCTCAGTTCTCATGGACCAAACTTTGTGATCTGACATTACTATACCTATAAGGCTGTCTTTCTTCTTTATAGCCATGCTTGTTGTTGAATTGGATCATAGCTATGCATTAGTCTGAATTTTATATATTAACTTCTAATATAGCTTTTCCTTTATAACTTATACTGTAAGGTTGTGTTCCATACTAAATCATTACAGTGGAAAGTATATAGACATGTATTTAAATGATGATTCACTTTAATTTGATATGCAATAAAGAGGAATTTACACAAAATTAATTAATTCATTTAGAACCAAGTATTTTGTGTTTACATGACATCTATACATCAATATGTAACAAAAATTAAAAAAATTAAAAGTCTCTTAACTTGAAAATTAGATATCAAAAAAGAATGACAGTGACTGGACGAAGTAAAGGGAACGGCAAGATATTATTCTATTTCACTAAGAACATAATGTCAAGAATGGAAAAATTTCTCATTTTTCTCATCCCTGTGCTATCATGCCCTTCACATACCACATTTATACCCATGCATATGAACACATATTTACATACACATGTATATTTACATATTAACACACACACATTGTTCTCTAACCAAACATTCTCTTAGATTTCAAAAATTCTTCTTCTATAACAACTTGAGTATTAAAGAAGAGTCAACTTGTCATACTATCCACAATTTTTACAAATGAATTTCATAAATAATGAGAAAACTGAGGCTATATTTCTTAAGTTGTGGCATTTTTTATGTGAAGATGTAGAACCTTATATTATGATGTATAAACTTTTACTAGTTTTTTTCTGGTTATTCTTTCTCTTTTATTGAATATAGATACTTTTTCATGCAAAGTATACTGATTAATATTTCCCTTCACTGTATTCCATCTGGTTTCTCCCCACCTACTCTTCCTTCCAGAACCACTACCCTTATATCTCTCATCAGAAAATAAAGTCTTCTAAGAGATAACAACCAAATATAAAAAAAAATTAATAAGGTAAGGAAAAATTATTACATTGAAGTTGGACAAGGCAACCTAACAGGGGGTAAAAATCCCAAAAGCAGGCATAAGTGTCAGAGACTCATTCACTCCTAAAATAAAGAGTCCTTTGATATACATTGTGCCCTGCCTGAAAAATATGCTAGAGCAATGATGGCAGGGAAGTTTTGGAAATAGCAAACCAATGGCTGGTTTGACCAAGATCCACTTTTTGCTATAGAACTGACACTCATCACTGAATGGATAGTCAAGGGCCTGAGGCTAGATGGCCCCAAAACCAGGGTAAAACTAAAGACTACTGGTCTAAAAAGAAAACCAATAAAATGATTCCTGTGGATAATCTGCTATCTATATGATTCAATCACCATCATAAAGGCTTCCTCCAGCAGCAGAAGGACAAAGATACAGAGACCCGAGGCCAGACATTTTATGGAGAGAAAAGCCTAGTTGGAGAGCTACATCAAATCCCTCCCCTCAGATCTCAAGGTATTCCACACAAGTGGAGGCATAAAGATTCTAAGAGCCAGAAGAGTTGGAGGACATTAGGAGACATTTGTTAGTATAATCAAATAAGAGAGAGGTGCATATAGGCTCAGGTAGATGGAAGCAACAGGCACAGGGTCTACACACTTCAGGACCATATCATGAATGTGTATATTATAGCTATTAGTTAAGGACACCCCACTCCAAATTTGAGTTATTTTTCCTTATATTAAATATTCACTTTGAAGTTGGACCTGGCTTCTGAAGTTACTACACACTGATTCATATGTTTTGGCTAAAACAAAACAAAACAAAAAGTCATTTGTCGCTTTCCTGCACACAGATGTGGTAGAGTCAATTGACTCAAGGTCATACAACATGACTTCCCAACCGAGACAGACTTTACCTTCAAGCTATGAAAAAAAAAGTAAACACTTCCATGCTTAAGTAAATTTTGTCAAATAATTCATACAACAAGACTAAATACTAATTAAGGCATTGTTGAGGGTTTATCTACTGAGAAGATATTATTATTAATATTATTGCCTTTATTACAACTAGGATACAATGGGCAAATGTTGTCTGAAAATCACCGAACACTATTTTGCATATAAATTTTTTGAAGGAAATTCCTTAATTTTTATGTAAATTTTTAAAATGCAACAATGTTTCCTTCTGCCATTGTACCAAACTTTGTACATGAGATGTGGACTTAAGTTTCTATGATTGGGTATCATTTTTTTCCAAAACTCTAAAACTTTCAAGGCTTGTTTTTTAAGGTCATCATGTTGAAATGTGCCTAACATGGAAAGATAAAACCTACTGAGAGAGGATAACAGATCTCACCACTCACTGTGGAGTTCCTACCCACAATGCTCTCTCCTGTCTGTTATATTGTTGTCATCTGGATGACCTTATTGTTGAGGTTGTGTATCTGTGTCACATGAGCCAAGCAAAGTATATGATAACTGAAATTTCATACTTCAACAGTTTAGCCATTAAAACTATTTTCTTTACCCATTCTTCAGTAGAGAGACATCTAGGTTGTCTTCAATATCTGGCTTTATGAATAAAGCTGTTATAAACTTACTTGAACAAGTGTCCTTGTGGCATGACTGAGCATCCTTTTGTTATATGGTCAAAAGTGATGTAGTTGAGTCTTGAAGTAGATCAATTTCCAGATTTCTGAAGAACCATCATATTGATTTCCAAAGTGGCTGTATAAATTTGTACTCCTACCATCAATAGAAGAGCATACTCTTTTGTGTGTGGTTTTTTGAAACACGGTTTCTCTGTGTAGTTTGGTTCCTGTCCTGAATCTTGCTCTGTAGACCAGGCTGGCCTCAAACTCACAGAGATCCATCTGGCTCTGCCTCTGATGTGCTGGCATTAAAGGTGAGCACCACAACCACCCAGTTACAAAAGTGTTCTTGTTCCACATCCTATCCAGCATGAGCTACCACTTTTGTTTTAAGTCTTAGCCATTCTGTCAAGTATAAGATAAAATCTCAGAGTCGTTTTGATTTACATTTCCCTATTGGCTAAGGATGTTGAACATTTATTTAAATGTTTCCCTGCCATTTGAGATTCTTCTCTTGAGAATTCTCTATTTAGGTCTCTACCACATTTTTCAATTGGATTATTTAGTTTTCTGATGTCTAGATTATTGAGATATTTATATATTTTGGAAATCAGCCCTCTGTTGGATATGGGGTTATGAAGATCTTTTACCATTATGTAGGCTGGTATTTTGTCTTATTGACAATGTCCATTGCCTTAGATAAGCTATTCCATTTTATGAGGTCCCATTTATTAAGTATTGATCTTTGTGTCTGTGCTACTAGTCTTATATTCGGGAAGCTGTTTCCTGTGCCAATGAATTCAAAGTTGTTTCTCACTTTTCTTCTAATCAGGTTCAGTATAACTGGATTTATGTTGAGGTCTTGGATCCACTTTGACTTGAGTTTTGTGCAGAGTCAAAAATATGGATATATTTGCTGTCATGTACTTGCTGACATCCAGTTATGCTAGCACATTTGTTAAAGATGTTTTCTTTGTTCCTTTGTATATTTTTGGCTTCTCTGTCAAAAATCAGATGTCCATAGGTGTGTGGTGGTATATTTACACAATGGAATATTACTTGTCTGTTAAAAATAATGACATCATGATATTTGAACCTAAATGGATGGAACTAGAAAAAAAAATCATCCTGAGTTATATAACCCCAACCCAGAAAGACAAACGTGATATGTATTTGCTTATAAGTGGATATTAGCTCTAAAATAATGGATAACCATATTCCAATCCACAGCACCCAAGAGGCTAGGTAACAACAAGGTCCCAACAGAGAACTGAGATGCATAAATTTTCCTAGAAAGGATCTCCTGCGTAAACTAAGGAGGAGTGGATATGGGAACATGACTGATCCAGTTTGGATCAGTCTAATAAAAGAGATATATTGATAGGGGTGCATTTTGGGGTAAGGTAGATCAAGGTGTAATGGAAACGCCCAGGAATCTAAAAACCAACCTAGATAAGACTCCCATCAACAGTGATAGGTAGCCTGAGCTGGCCATTTCTTGTAATCAAATTGGTGACTACCCTAGTTGCCATCAGAGACCCTCATCCAGTAAGTAATGAAAGTAGATGCAGAAATTCATAGTCAACCACTGGTCTCTGTTTTGGGAATTCTATAGAAGGGAGGATGGAAGGATTGTGAGAGCCAGGGGGCTCAAGATCATCAAGAGCGAACCCACAGAGATAAGTAACCTGGGCACATAAGAGCTCACAGACACTGGAACAACAGCAAAGGAGTCCTCATGATGAGACCCTAAGGTCTCTACATATGTGACTGTTGTATAACGTGGTCTACTTGTGAAACTCCTAGCAGTGGGAATAAGGCCTGTTGTTGGTACTTTGACAGGACTTGGGAACCCATTTCTCATACTGGGTTCCCTGACCAAGACCTAATATGAGGGGAAGAACATAGGCTACCTCAAGTTGATATGCCAAGCTCTGTTGATACCCATAGGAGGCCTACACCTTTTTGAACAGAAACAGAGAATGAGTAGATTTGAGTGAGGCAGAGGGGAGTTAAGTGGGCGATATTGGAGAAAAGGAAGGCAGGGAAACTGCAGTTAGGATGTAAAATAAATGAATAAAATTAACTAACAGGAAGAAAGAAAGCAAGAAAGCAAGCAAGCAAGAAAGGAAGAAAGAAAAGAAAGGAAAGAGAGAAAGAAAAAGAACCAAAGGCAAAATGCCTGGTTCAGAATATAATTTCCAGGCCCTCCCAGCTGTGGAACTTTGGACAAAATGAAGTAGTTTCTTTATACTTTCTCCTTAATGGTCAAACAGGATAATAGGAGTATCCATGCTATTATATCTTTATGAAGAATAAATTACATATGACAATGATTCACATGTATGAGATAATGGCAACAGTTTTGCACACATGACTGTTATTACTTATGTTAAATTATAGTCAATTTAACATCACTCCACATCATGAAGCTTACATTAATTATAACTGCTTGGCCATTAGATAAGCTTATTACTGACTATCTCTTAAGTTAACCCATAATTCTTATCTATGTTTAGCCACATGGCTTGGTACCTTTCCTCAGTTTGGCCTAGTTATCTTTCTTCCTCTGTGTCTGGCTGGAGACTCCTGATTCAGCCCTTCTATTCCCAGAATTCTCCTTGTCTGCTTGCCCCAACTACACTCCCTGCTTGGCTACTGGCCAATCAGCATTTTGTTTATCAACCAATCTGATCAACACATATTCACAGCATGTAGAATGACATCCCACAGCAGAGATTGCACAAGAGTCCAAAATATCAGACAAATATGAGGAATATCTGAGTGAAAGATCAGTAGAGTTTGAAGGGAAAAAATGGACTCAAATTAGGCAAAGCCTTATTACATAGCTCTAGAGTTTTTGGAAGTTGGAGAGAATCTGTCTTCTTGGAAGGCAATGTGGGAGAATTTGTAATTCCTCCTTTATTGGTACTTAAATCTGTCCAGTATATGTCTCAGCAGTTCTCAATGATGAGACCTTTCCAGTTTAGATAACTGGAATATTTTCAAGGCAAGAAATGGATTATGTGGGCATAAGTTGCCACATGTTCAAAAGTTTCTATGATACTGATTATTTCCTTAATTTATCTACACATAAATGTACATTCATTAAAAATGTATTGTATCTAATTCTCTACTTAATATCGTTCTTAGTTCTTCAGATTTTACATTCTCAGACAACACAATAATAGGACTTGTGTTACCATAGGAATGGGTCTAGAAAAAAAAAAGCATTTAGTACATAAACAAATTTGTCTGATTTAATTTTATCATATTTGAAGCCTAGTTTCTAATGATCTCTTTATGCTGTTTTCAGGAAGACACTTGGACACCCAATTGATTTTTTCTCTTTGTTTTGCTCTTGAAGAAATAAAAAAGATCCTTCATATTTTATCCAATATTTCTCTGCTAGTGATAGGTGATTGTGACCTATTCATTTGTAGAAAAATAAAAATTTATTCTCAAAAAAAGGTGAATTTCTTCCTAGCATGTGTTGTATAAATCAGGGAAGATATTTAATTGTACTTACAGGACCCATGTGTTTATTATATGCTATATTTGGACCAATCCTGTACATCTCAAAAAGAAACAGATAAAATTGGTTGAGTTGGTTTTAGCAAAATATTTTCCCTTTTCATCCTGATTTTCTGATGCCAACAATGAAAGGAAGAAAATGTGTTCATTTTGATGCATAGAATTCAAACCTGAAATACTTGGAAGATGTAGAGCTGCAGTTCTCAACCTGTGGGTCATGATATCTTTGGAGCTACCACATCACCCTGCACGTGATATTTACATCACAATTAAGAAGAGTGTCAACATTATAGTTATGAATTAGCAATGAATTTATTTTATGGTGTTACCACACCTTGAGGAACTTTATTAAAGGTCCACAGCATTATTAAGTTTGAGAACCACTGCTCTAGAGGCACATACCACTACTTATGTCACAGAGATGTGGACAGCAGAAAACTGAAGTGGTTTGCTAGCAGACTTAGGTTATCTGTAATTTTAAGATAGTCACAAGGAATTAGATATTTTTTAATGGTGATATGAAAAGTCCGCTCATCCTAAAACCCACAGCTTCAGTTGAGCATACTGGGTATTTTACCGAACAGTATACATTCCATCTTCTTTAAGTTATTGCTTGTGATCTATGGCCTTCAGCTTCACTATGGGCTGTTTTACCCTGTCCTTAGCAACCAAAAAAGTTTCCACATCTGTACAAGTTTTCATCCAAATGGATCTCAGCTGAACTGCTGCTAAAAGCCAGAAAAGCTTAACCAGCTCTAGTGCCTTGTCCTCATGCCTTAAATACCTTTCTGTTTTCTGCCATCCATTCCTGGGATTAAAGGCTCACTTCTTGGGATTAAATTCAATAGTTATATACATTTCTATTGGTTTTGAAAATTATGAATTTATAAACTCAAGTTCCATTTGCTTTTGGGATACCATCTTACAAGGACTCCAATTTGCAGTAAGGCTTGGTAAGGAAGGGAATGGCTCATTTGCTTTTAGCCTACTGGCTATGGGTGTGATAGGACCTCTGTTGGTCTTTTCTGTGTCGAACACACAGACTGCAAGCCCAAGGCCACTTTGAGATCTTTGGCAGAAGTTAACTCTGCAGCTCACACATGATTGAGCCTGTATGATAATGAGTATTCAGAGATGCATAATGTCTGGGGGTATGCTCACCAACCTAAGACAGAATGCCTGTGTGGCCTGGGCAGGTGTCTCCATGATGGGTAAGGTATCCTGCTGATGTCCCATGCAACCTAAGTCAGAAGCTCATTTGTTAATAAAAGGGGGACCTGTAGGGCTCTGGCCCCTGTTTTGGGTAACTGTTGACTTGCTTGCTGACCTTGACCTTGATATACTCCCTATGCTAATTCCCTGCTGGGTTCCATCCTCCTGAATGCTTAAGGGAAGTTCCTTGTCTGTGTATGCTGCATAATGGGCCTTAACTGCTTAGATGCAAGATTGTAAAACATCTTTAGCAAACTTCTTCCCTCCAGGGTTCTCCCATTGTGCTGTAAGCCTGCTTTTAAAACCTCTACCCTCCTTCAATAAACAACATTCAGCATTAGAAAAAACATAAAAATAAAAATAAACTACCATGCATGGCATTTTCCAGTGTGGCTTTAAACTCACAGAGATCTGGATGGATCTCTGTGTCCCAAGTGATAGGATTAAAGGCATATGCGCCACCATTTTCTGGCCTCTGTATCTAGTGGCTGTTCAGTTCTCTGAGCCCAGATAAGTTTATTAGAGTGTACAATATTTTGGGGAACAGAATACCACCACAAATTTTGTATATTGATACAATTTTGAGACTATTTTTGTTGGATCATACTATATATGTATTTCTACTCCTGTTTAAGGTATTATACCTATACAGTTCAAGGAACAATGTAATGCAAATTGCTAGTCCTTGAAAGTTATTATTACCAACTAATTAGGATATAAAGAAATGAAAGTTAGTAGTTAGTCATTACAATTGAACTTGTAGTAAGGTTAGGTAGGTTTCCAAGGTCAAACATATTTTAAATAGACAGGTCATCTTCAAATACTTCAGAGATCTACAGAATATGGCATTTAAGATGCTATAATAACAGATTATTTTTTATGAATATGATACCTGTCTAATATTGGCAGCATTAATCTACTTCAGAGAAGATGATGGGTATCAAAGAAATTCTCTATGGAGTTCACTCTCTGTGTGACAAGTTAACCACTGGGCAAGAAAATGCCCTTGCCTTGACTGCTGACATTATGTTGTCCAAATGGGACAAGTAGGACACAAAAGAAAGGACTGCATAACATTACAAGACAAAGTAGGACAGGCCTTCAAAAAATCCTGCTTGACAGATGAGTCTGTGAGATATGCTAGGCCTGTAGGCTAAAGATGGGTGCCCCAGTGTTGCAGAGTAATCTTATATGACTGTTCAGGCAACTAGCTATTTCTGTCATTCCTCAAATTTTTGTAAGTCGCTTATTTGCACTTCCTACTTATTCAGTTAATATTTCCTTCTCGGGTCTCTGAGGGAGTTGAAGATTAGATAGTAAGAGTTTTCCTCCCGGGCGGTGGTGGCTCACGCCTTTAATCCCAGCACTCGGGAGGCAGAGGCAGGCGGATCTCTGTGAATTTGAGGCCAGCCTGGTCTCCAAAGCGAGTTCCAGGAAAGGCGCAAAGCTACACACAGAAACCCTGTCTCGAAAAAAAAAAACAAAAAAACAAAAAAAAAGAGTTTTCCTTACTAACAAATTCAGAAAAGAAACTCACTAGAGAATTGAAAAGTTTATAGGTTTGAAAGAAATCAAAAGATAGTTTTGGGCTAGTAATAGTACATTAGGTAAAATTTAGACTCACTAAAATAGGATAAATAATGGAGAATTTTCTCTAAATTTGTCAAATATTTATGGACTGAGAAATTGTTAATGTAATTCTTGACTATATATTGTATACACTTATTGTACTTATTATATATAGTTTTTCTTATATTAGATATAATCGTCTTTTATTTTAGACAAAATGGGAAATGTGATATATTGTGTATGCTAATAAAATTTGCCTGAAGATCAGAGAACAGAACAAGCCACTAGATTAAATATAAATGCCAGGCAGTGGTGGCACACACCTTTAATCCTAGCACTGGGAAGGCAGAGATCTGTCTGGATCTCTGTGAATTCAAAGGCACGTTGGATTACATGAGATTGATTTAGTCTAGAAAAGAAACAGAACCAGGCAGTGGTGGCATACACCTTTACTCCCAATACTTTGGAAGCACACGCGCCTTTAATCCCAGCACTAGGAAGTAATATGGCTGGGACAAGAAAGGTATATAAGGCATGAGGACACAGGAACAAGGGCCCTTTTTGGTTGAGAAAGGCTTTTTGGCAGAAGCCATCTTTCATCTGAACCTTTTTCAGTTGAAACCCTTTTTGGCTGGACTCCTTTTGGCCAAGAACTCAGGGACATTCAGTCAGAGCATTCATGAAGTTGGTGAGTTAGGAAGCAGCTGAGGCTTGTTCCTTTGCCTCTCTGATCTTTCAGCATTTACTTCAATATCTGGTTCCAAGTTTTTTATTAAAAGACCTATTAGATTTCATGTCACAATGGTGGATATATTTTAAATGTAATTTGTAATCATTTAATGGTAAGAATCCTAAGAACTGTTCAACTAAAAATAGATTGAAATGGTTATTCAAGCATAATTTTGAAATTTCTCTAATTGTACAGGTTATGTCCTATACAATAGTATGTGCCTGCTGTGGAACACACACTATATGAAATGCTACTGTAATTATTAGATACATGGCCAAGGAATTCTGGGAAAAGACTGGAATTTGACTTGTAGCAGGTAATATGTATTCAAATGAATATCATATTAATGCCATAGATATCATTTTTATAATCTGTACCTTGGGTTCTAGTCAAGTATTTTAGGAGCCTCACTCATCAATTTTTATATGCTTTGACTATATATCACGTGAACCTCATGTTTTGGATAGATTCAAATCCAGCCAAAACTGACATCCAATCACAGTTTCATAATGCAATTCAAAATGTTGATATTTCTAACACATGTGCATTTTATGTTTTTAATATTGAAAAAAAATTTAGTGCTTTCCCATGCAATTTTTTTTTTGTTTTTCGAGACAGGTTTTCTCTGTGTAGCATTGTGCTTTTCCTGGAACTCACTTGGTAGCCCAGGCTGGCCTCGAACTCACAGAGATCCACCTGCCTCTGCCTCCCGAGTGCTGGGATTAAAGGCGTGCGCCACCACCGCTCAATTTTAATACAAACATGAAACTGATTGGTCTTTTAAGTAATCAAGATATTGGAGATCAATGAAATGAATGGGTCCCAAATAATAAGTGACTTTGTCATATTGTTTAATCAATTGAGACAGGCAATCCCTAACAGAATGAGAGATACCATAAAACAGAAATAGACTTGGATTGTCTCACCACTCTCCAGGTAATTCAGGTTTGCAAGTTTGAGAGATAAACTCCATTGAGAAGTTGGTGCTTCAAAAATATTATGATATTTTTACTACTATCTATGTTTTTTCTACTATCTAAATACTTGTAAGTAGTTCACTATTTGAAACAGATTAAAAAAAATTAGAGGCAATCTAAACTTCATATTTTCTGTTTAAATGTGGAGGCATTATTGAGATTAATATAAGTGTTTCAGGTTGTCCCTTTCTTGAAGAACCTCCAATTTATAAACTCATTTGGAGACCAAATAAACATGAATCAGAAAGAAAAACTGTATATGGGGTATGACATTCACTACACTATGGATTATTTGCTACTCTCAGACTTAAGAAGAAAGTAGTAAAGTTTTCCCATATTTGCCACATGGTCATCAAATGTATATCTCTGGAAAGATGATAAAGTGGAACACAAATATCAGGTAGGTGTTTGGACTTATTTTTGAAACTCTATATGCAACATAATAACACTGAATCTCAAGACTGACTTGAGTATCTTCATGGAATAGAGTATTTCCTAATATAGTCACTAACTCATATCCCACATTTCAAGATTTCCTATCAGGACATATTTTGTTTCAGTTATATATATATATATATATATATATATATGTGTGTGTGTGTGTATGTATAAGTATACATATGTATATATGTATATATATGTGTATATGTGTGTGTGTATTTGTTTCAGTTATACATATATGTGTGAGTGTGGGTGTTGATATATTGTGTACCATATATAGCCATCGCCATATTTTGCATCTAGGACTCCCCAGCCTGAAAAGTCTTTAGTTCCTGTCTCCTCATGCGTTATATACCTTTCTCTGCCCAGCCAAAACCTTCTTATTAGTGCTGCGATGAAAGACATTTGATTCCCCATACTGGGATTAAAGGTGTGTGCCACCACTGCCTGGCTCTGTTTCTTTCCTAGACTGAGTCAATCTCATGTAGTCCAGGGTGGCATTGAACTCACGGAGAATCAGACAGAGCTCTGCCTCCTGCATGCTAGGATTAAAAATATGTGCCACCACTTCCTGGCATCTACGTTTAATCTAGTGGCTTATTCTATTCTCTGATCTTCAGGCATATTTTATTAGGCTACACAATATACCACCACATACATTAACACACATATGCCCATATATAAAAGTTAGATAGATGGATAGATGGATAGATAGATAGATAGATAGATGTTTATTATACATATATAAAAACACATATTTACATATGTTTCACATTATAGAAGTAATAATAAATCTATATTATCTAACCACAAAATAGAGTGAAATGTTACTTTTAATTTATTTCATGTGTATTCAAAGATGTTTTCAATGATGCCAAGTTCTAAGTCACTGGAACTATTGCCAAGTATGAATAACCTTTTCTTTCTAACCCATTTGTTACTTTATTCAGATTCTACCCTCAGTATGCAGTGTGCCTTACAGTCCAGGATTCAGAAAATCACATCAGTAGGGAAAGGCTGTGTGCTGTTTTGATTGTACTCCCTGCCCAGAAAATGAAATGTCCAACGTGACTCACTTGTATATAACTTATCAAAAGATTCATTAGGTGGATTAATGTCTTCCATGTTTACATAATTCTATGATGTCTTATGAGATTTGAAAAGATAAATTTCCTTGTGAGATTAAATAAATCCACAAGTGAAAACCCCTACAATTGATAAATGTTTTCATCAGAATAGTTTGATTAAACTTAACACAAAAGAATCCACAGTTCTCCTATATAAAAATGAAAAATGTTTTGTGAGAGAATATGTGTGTGTGTGTGTTTGTGTGTGTGTGTGTGTGTGTGAAACAAGAAACAAACAAAGAAAATGAAATATTTGTATGGCAAAAACTTCAACTATATAAAGAAAAAACATGAAAAAAGATATCAGAAAGTAGAACAATCTCATCTGCTTGTAATATGATAGGATTAATATCGTTTAAATCTTACCGAAATAGTTATACAGATTAATTGTAGTCCCCATCAAAATTCCATATTGTTCACTGATCTTGAAAGAACAATTCTCAGCATCATATGGAATCACAAAAACTCTGAATAGATAAAATATGAATGATAAAGGAACTGCTGGAGTTATCATCATCTGAAAATAGACTGCAAAAACTATAGAAATTAAAACATGCTAAATTTGTATATAACTGATCGATGAAAACAAATGAAGATCGAGACATAAACACAGTTACAGGCACCTGATTTTTGATAAAGATGCCAGAAATACATGCTGAAAAATATACAACATCTTCAAGAAATGATGCCAGTCAACCTGGATGGCTATATGTAGAAGTATCCAAATACATTATAATTTATCACTCTTTTTGGGCATTTGAGTCAAAGATAATCAACCTAGAATCCATGAATGTAGGAAGGATAAGTTTAGAATAAGGGATTAGGAAGGACAGATACACTTTCCTAGTAAATGGAAATAGAAAAGATAGATGTGCATGAATGGAGGTGGGCAAGAATGGGGAGACCAATGGCAATGGGGAGCAGAGTGTGGGATTGGGAAGGGGGTACACAGAGAACTATATTGAAGTCATTTGAATGTTATATAGAAATATACTTAAATAAATCCTTCCTAAATATATACATGCATGAAGGTAACCTAAATAAAATTACCCACTAATGGGAGGGACAGAGCCCCAACTTGTTGTATGTAAATATATACATACATATATATATATATATATATATATATATATATATAATTAAAAAAATATTTCAGGGTAAAATAAACATAAGAAATAAAGAAGTACAAATCCAGAGATTTCTCAAAAGAGGAATATCAAAAGGCAGAGAAACACTTAAAGATTTGTTCAATATTCTATGTATTCGGTCAGCATAGGTAGGATCAATAGAACAAGTGACAGCCCACACCACTAAGAATATGCACTAGATAAAACACATATCCATTGTAGGTTGGAGTGCAAGTTTGTACAGCCACTAGAGAAATCACTTTAGTAGTTCCTCAGGAAGTTGGGAATTGGTCTAACTTAAGGTCCAGCTATAACATTTTTTGGCTTATTTCCAAAGTGTGCTTCATCCTAAAACAGTGACACTGGCTCAACCAGTCTCATTGTTGCTCTATTCATAATAAGCAGAAATTGGAAATAACCTGGATGGCTCTCAACAAATACTTGGATAAATAAAATGTAGTACATTTATACAATGTACTATTACTCAGTCATTTAAATAAGAACATTATAAAATTCACAGGCACACCATTTCAGTAGGTAGCCCAGATACAATAGATAAATATGGTATGTATTGGCTTATATGCAGATTAGCTTTTGAGTCAATGACAAGCAAGCTAGAATCCACAGACATAGAGAGGCCAAGTACAAAATAAGGCACTAGAAAGGCCAGACATATTTTCCTAGGAAATGGATAGAGAATAGATAGGTACAGATGAATGGGGAAGGGGCTGGAATGGGAATATCAAATGGCAAGAAGGATCAGAGTATGGGAATAGGAAGGGAAAAAATTAAACTTGAGGCCATTGGAGTGCTAAATGTAAATCTAATAAAATAGGAGCTTCCTAACAAGACACATTCATGAAGGTGATCTAAATGAAATCAGCCATAATAAGGGAGAAAGAGCCCCAAATGGACATAATTTGTTCACTAATGAAGTTTCCAGTCCCAGGATTAGGTAACATTTAATTGAAGCATTAAACAATGAGGTCCCACAGCAAACCCAAAACAAACCAGTCTGTCTTCAAGTGTTGTTCTTCACACACTGATTCCAAAGTCCCATGACTGAAGAAAACACCTATACAACTCACTGAAAATGGAGATGTAAAGTTCGTGTCTACATGGAACATTCACTATGATATGCTAGAATCTTCAGTACAGGAAAGTATTCTACACACCATCAAAGGAGAAACATAAACAACAACACAGCCTCAGCCTCTTTAATCTACATTGTTATTCTGCCTATAATGAATGCTAGTTCAATATTAAAACAAATGTTTTGATAAGAACACACGAATACCCAAAAACTAAGGCAAACTCCAAAAGATAGAAATCATACTCAACACTGCTTGATTGACCAAGAACCTCAGAGTACATAACCCAGGGACCCAGGGTAGAGCCAAATACAACTGTTCCAAAAGCTATATTAATAAAAAGATTCTGAATGACAATCTGCTATACTCGAAGTTCAATGCCTTTTTCTGCCATCATCAGAGAAACTTCCCCCTGCAGTTGATTGTAACTCATACAGACTCTCAAAGCATCACGTTAGCAGAGAGTGTGAAACACTGAAACACTTGGTCCTAACTATATTGACTCTATGAAAGGCCTCCTCTCAGAAAGTATAAAACATAGAGAGGATGAAGGACACTAAGAAATCAAGAACCTATATTTTAACTTGATTGATGAACATAAGCACTCACTGACACAGCATGCATGCGTTTTTCATGAATCTCCACCAAATGGGGACCTAGAGCAGAAAGAAGATGGAGACACATGCCCCCATTCCTAAGCCAAAAGCAATCTTTAATTGGTCAACTGCTTCCAAGGGAATATCACTGGGCAAACTAACTACTTTTAAGGTTTGCCTGCATGCACAGCAGTAGATGGCTAGCAGAAACCATACTCCATGTCATCCTCGAAAATTCCTTGTCTCACAATCATGTCAGGACTTTACAAATTTTGAAAGTTTGTCATGTTCTTTTTGTGTTTTATATTATTTATTTGTTTTCCATATATTTATGCTACATTTCCTTTGTATATATAAGATTTGTATTTATTAGATTCTATGAGTTATACAACACAATTTCTGATACATGACTCTTCCCTTGGGCTATTTTTATTCCTTTTCTAAATTTTAATTTCTATGTGTTGGTTTCAGTTTGAATTTATGAAGTTATATTTTCTTATATTATAAGCCCTTAAAGACTGTTTGTTTTCTAATGAGAAAAGAAACAGGAAAGATCTGGTTACAAGGGTAGGGGGAAAAATAGAGGAGTAGATGGTGGGGAATTCATATCAGGGTATATTTTGTGACAAAAGGAGTTATTTTCAATAAAAATAAAAATACCAACTCACCAAACAAATATGGAAAAGAAAAGAAACCAAGATCTATACTGTTTTATTCACATAGAAGTCATTCAATATATGGAGTAAATTAGGGGTAGTAGATTATTCAAATAAAAAATAATGTGAATAACCAATATTTTAGATATAAAATTTATGATCATGAGATATCAATTAATTGGAACTGAGGTTCAGTCAATGAATAGAACTATAAAAAGGATGTTTACTTTCTGCATTGATATTGAGATACTGTTTGAAATTTATGATTTCAGGATGATTATTGGTTCTCTTAACTCTGCAACTATGGGACTTTTTGTGTTGCCTGTGGCCACTCAGTGTGTGTGTGTGTGTGTGTGTGTGTGTGTGTGTGTGTGTGCTAAATTGCATGTTCTGTGGACATCAGGAAACCAAATAGGTGATAAAGCATACCATCTCATAAACATGCATAGATGTAATACTTGTTTGTCTATAGTTAACTCTGTCTAGAATGGGTTCTATATCATACTTGGTTTGGAATTTCTAATGCAATGTGCTTCAAATATTTCACATGTTGATAAGAAAAGAGATCATGTGGATTAGGGTGATTACCTAGATATCTCAGGACGAATCTAGCCTGGGGCCTTCATGTCTATTGATGTGGAGGGAATCACAGGAATGTGGAAATGAAGATAATTACTTAAATAGAATTACTGAAATTTTCTTGCACCTGAGCATAATAACTCAGATGCAGACCCTGAGGCTGAGTATGTTTAAGAGTTCTCCAGAGAATAATATGCTGAGAAGAATTATATTAGGAAATAAAAATATACTTCTGACTACTAGAGCAGAAAAAGAGAAACATATGTGTGTACAGGCATATTTGAAACGTGGTTTTCTGTGAGACTCTGCTTATTTACATTTTTACTACGTTCCAGTCTAGGTGACATTATTGAGATGTTCTATTTGACGTTTTTCTTCTTGGTCCTGAGGCTTTCCTTCCTTTTCTGCTGTTTGATGGGTCCCAGCTGCTTTCTGAGATTTAAAGATCCACATACCTGGGGTGAAGATAAAGACACTGATTGTTTTTTTTCTATTTACACAAAGCATGGTCACATCAAGAATGAATGTTTAACCAGGAATCTTGATAAGAAGTAAGTGACTTTCATTGATTTGTTTTTGATTGATCAATATAAATCAATATAAATACTAAGAAGACCCAAGTATGGTCAAAACATCATTCTTCAAGTTTTCTGTCTGTTTTGTCCTACCTTCCTAACCAGGACATGACCAAAATTTATTTTTTTGTTGATTATTACCCTCTTTCAGGTGATTTAATGATTATCTGATTCATCTTTATAGAGTCAGATTTTTCAGGCTGAAAGCAAATGATACACCCTGTCTATATTTCTATTAGAGAGCTTTCTTTTATATTGGCAATTCCTACTGTATGTTGCCAAGTGGTATTTCCAAGAAAGATAATCCAAGGCACTGACAGGAGTCCATTTCTTTGAAGCTGAGTAAATTTTTCTGTAAGTGTTGTGCTAGTGTTTTTCCCATCACGATGGAATGCCCAATTTGGTCTTTCTTAAATGCTTCATGGGTACATTTCTTAAAAGAATACAGCATTTTTATTCACATGTTGTTTATGTCATCGTTTCAAAACTGCTGTGCTGTATGACTCCTGTGGCTGAAATCAAGCATAAAAACAAAGATCATTCATTGTAGTAATTTTATTCTTTGCATTAAATTTTGTTTCAGTTGAGAACATGTACAGCCCGATTTCTTTTTAATGGCAATGTCAGTAGTGTTTTTTCTTTTAAATTCTATGTTGTTCATGTATAAGAGCATTCTATACAATTTCAGAGGACAGTTTGTGTTCTTGATAAAGAGGGTATGTTGTGAAGATATGTCACTCTGGTTTAATAAAAAGCAGAATGTCCATTATGTCTAGGCAGGATTTTTGGGTAGGCAGAATGATGGAAAGAAGAAGGCAGAGATGCCAGGAGATGCAGAGCAAGCAAGATAGGCAGTACAGAGATATGGTATAAAGACACAGGGCAGAAAGTAAATTAACAGAAATGTGTTAAAGTTCTTAGAACTAATTAAAAACAAGCCTAAATTAAGCCTGAGCATTTATAATTAATATGCTCCCTGTCATTTTTTTTAAGCTGGCATCCCACAGAAAAACTCAACTATAATATGTCACTGTAAATATTGACCTTATATTTCCCTTGTCAAGTATAGAATAAAAGTTGCTGTCTGTAGCACATGCCACAATTTGACAGAAATCTATTAAACACAAATATGGTCACGTTCCTTACTATTGATTTTATATTTTCATGTCTTGATTCTCTGCTCCATATCTTTAATCTCTGACACTTATTCCACGTTTGTTTCTCTTTTCCTTTTTTCCCAGTTATAAAAAGTGTGTTCATATGTTGTGGGAATATGTACATCACAGTTTAGGTTTGTATATTTGATCATAATTTAACTGGATTGGTGATGTGTACTGGATTTGATATTTGGTTTGGATAATTGTAGCAATGTCTCCTGTAGCATGCTAATCAAATTGTCACAAGTAACATTCTAAATATCTGGTAATCAACATTGTAGAAGATGGGCACTGTACTCTCTGTGAGGGATACCACAATGAAGTTTTAATATTTGAGACAAAAATTGTATTCATTTATTAATAATATACGGATGATAGCAATTCATAGCAGAAAATGATGCTTGGGATCATGGAGCAGATGAGAGAAATTTTCAAGAAGATTAAGAAAATAATGAAGAACAGCAATAAAACTGGTCTTGGTGTAAAACATAACCATAGCTATGAAGGACAGTGAGGAATGACTTCAAGTGACATCACATATTTTTTATTTTGACAAAGCAATTTTCACAGAGAAAGGGAGCATGAGAGTGATGACTCAGAGCCCAAAATACCAAACTAATTTTAAAAATCTCTAAGAGGAGGTTCAGTAAAGCATGAATGAGAATATCTTCACTCAAGTTAGGCATAGGTTTCTTATATCTCTACCAGTTTATGGCTAAACACTCCTCTTTGACATGATCTCTCTCAGTAAGATTATTGGAATATTCGTTAAGGCAAGAAGTGGATAACATAGGCATAAAAGCACCCGAGATACAAAAGTTGCTAAATGGTACTGATCCCATTCATGATTTTCTACATGTAAATAAACATTTGTTCAAAAAAAGGCATTGAATTATCTGATACTCTTTGAAGTATACATTTATTATATAAAACATCATAGAAGAATGTTTGTAAACATGCATTTTC
Source organism: Peromyscus aztecus (assembly GCA_902168405.1). Classification (NCBI taxonomy): domain Eukaryota; kingdom Metazoa; phylum Chordata; class Mammalia; order Rodentia; family Cricetidae; genus Peromyscus; species Peromyscus aztecus. The sequence goes on from CABHPQ010166035.1 coordinate 34,242, forward strand.
TCTGTTTATATGTCGTATCATTAGAAAGAACATAATAGTTGATAAAGAAAATGATGTTGTAAAAATTAAAAAAATTGAGCAAAAGTTATCTACATGTTCCTTTGTCAAGTTGAATTGAGATCTAATTTTATAGTAAAGCAAATAAACTATTCATTTCCAAAACAAGTATAATACAGGTAATTTATTACACATATGTATAAATATATGTATATATACACATTCATACACATATATACTATATATATATTCATAATCATTTCAAATGTCTATCTAGTTTAAACTTTGTGGGTTATAAATAGGCATTCTGCCTAAATACTTATTAATAATATTTTTATGATATTTTATATTATATTCAGCTAACCCTATATCCTATGGACTTAATTTAAAAATTTTTCACCCTTTTTGTTCATTAGCAACTTTAAACTTTTAGCATTTATAATTTTCTAAAATATCTTTGAAATTGGTGTGTTTACCCCTTAGTTTTGTAATCTAACACTGAAAGAAGCACTCTCTAACATCCTCTCAGTTTCATTTTACATGTTTTAATTCAATGAGAGCTTACAAATCAGGTAAATGTCATTTGAATTTGTTTTGTATTGGATCCCAGAAGAAATGTTCATATGATTATTCATGTGTTTGTAGTAAACATGTTTGATGCAGCATATGTCAATATGTGACAACCCAAGTCATTGCTTCTTTTCATGGGCCTTGTAGAACATTAGTAATTGATATTGTGACAAATTAGAGTATTAAAATGAAATATTTGATATGAGTTCATTTTAAACTTGAATTGAAGAATTGCTTCAATATACCAGACCAATATTTGGCATCCACAGTTTCTTTTTTTTCAAGTTTTAATTCAACTTTATTATTATATTGAGACAGTAGTTAATTTCAAACAATTATAGACGGCAAATTCAAACTTGAAAGGAACATGTGAGTTAAAGGTATAGACAAATATACTATACTCGTGCATGAAATTCTCAAACAAGTAAAAAGTGGTTGAAAAAATAATATCAAAACTTATTGTTTAACAGGATATAAATTTTTACACCGCAGATTTTAGAAAAATACCAGAAAAACCACACAGAAGGTCACAATTTCATCATCTTCAGTGAAGGCCCCTTGTTTTATATTGAAATACACCAGCCATTTTTCTTCAGTTACATGTTTACTCATGACTTGGACAAAGACATCTCAAAATTACCAAATGTCTCAAAAAGGTTGACTAGTGCCAGTAAGAATAAAGTTATGTGCTTTGCTGGATTTTGAGCTTCATGTTGTCTCTGGAAGAGTTTTAGAGTTAATCTCTTTTGGTTTGTTTGTTTCAGCTTTCTTTCTTTTTTTATTAAGAAAATATTTTCATTCATGTTATACAGAACAGATTTCAAAATGCAGTCACTAAAAATGATTATTAGTTGTCCAGTGTGCCCAGATACTTCAGAGTATAATTAGCATTTTTGGTGTAGAATATAATAAATTAGATTTTGCATATTCCAACTCCTTTGATGACACACATAACCAGAATTTCTGTGACTAATCAGAGGCTTTTTCCATTGTGGCTTCAGTAATTCACTAGAACTTGTGATTGGATTGATTGATGACAGAAAGGTAGTATATTGTATGTGATTTTTTTAAATTTTTTAATTAATTTTACATACTAATCACAAATCCCCTTCTCACCCCTCCTCCAATTCCCTCTCCTCCCACATACCTCCACTCCCTACCCTCCATTTCCCCCAACCTGCCTTAGCTCCCCTATCCCTCATCCCCTCTTCCAACAGGGTAACTTACCACATGGAGGGGACAGCTAACCCCAGTACATTCAGTTGAGGCAGGACCAAACCTCTCCCCACTGCATCAAGGGTGGACAAGATGTCCGATCATAGACGATGAGATCCAGAAAGCCTGCTCATTCACCAGGAATAGACCTTGATCACATTGCCAGGGCCCCTTCAAACATACCTAGCTACACAACTGTCTCTGGAATGCAGAGGGTCCAGTCCAGTGCCTTGCAGGTTCCACAACTGTCCAAAGTTCATAAATTCCTTTGAGCTTGGTTAAATTGTCTCTGTAGATTTCCCCGATCATGATCCTGACCCCCCTTGCTCTTTATAATCCCTCTTCCTCTATTCAACTGGTCTCCCTGAGCTTGGCCTGGTGTTTGATTGTGCATCTCTCTGCATCTGCTTCCATGTGTTACTGGATGAAGGCTTGCTTGGTCCAATCGCAGCTGGGAGTCTGTATTTTATTTCTTTATATATTAAGAATTATTATAGATTTGATTTGAGGGTCGCTAAAATTCTTGAACACTGATGAACCAAACTTCAGTTTGACACTATTTATTTTTGGCATGCTTGATATGGGGATAAGGTATTCCTTTGGATTGTAGAATCCTAATTTATTTTCTACTATTTTCTCTTGTTTGCCCAAGACATTATGTAAATGCTTTGGCCTTTACTCTCTCCAACCTAGATGCATAGTGCTGCCAGGAATAACAATTGAACTACATTCACATAAAGTTAAATCTCCAAAATTGTGAACTCATATAAAACTGTCATGATTTGAAGCTAATTGCATTAGGCACAATTTTTATTAGTTGGTTAAGAGTTTGGTATAATGTAATTTGACAATAATTGCTCCTCTCCTTCATCACTCTTTTTTATTAAGCCACCAAGTATATTTTGTGCTTCTGATTATTTTTGCACATGAGTCCTTCCACTGGGAAATGAATGATCCACTATGGTCATACTCTTAAAGAAAACTGAGTCTTCCCTTTCAAGAATTAATTATGGCCAGTACTAATCTATACTTGATCATTTTTTGTGGTCAATGAGATTTGAGTCTAGATTATTTTTGTTATATATGTATAAAGGTTTTACATAAATCAGCAAATTCATGACTTCAAATAAAGCAAGAGATACCTAAAAAAAAAACAACAGAGGAATAGAACTGGATAAGAAATGAGGATTATCCCAGTAGGGATAACCAATAGAAATCTTGATGTTAAAGGAATTTTCTTTAGCTTATAAACAAATGGTGGCAACAAAATTTTGGTCTAGAAAACAAACAGTGTTCAAGTTTGACAGTACCTTATCACATTCATGCTTTGGAGCAGAAGGCAATGTGATGAATTGAAGGGGAAATAATATTCAGTTATAATCCAGATTGTCCATAGATTAAAATGAAAATTCAGAACTGGTGATCAATCATATTAGGAAATGTGGAAATATTGATGATGTTACTTTGAAAAATGATTTTTTAAAAAGTATGTAAATCACTAATTGGTCAAAGATATGAGATAGAAACCTTTAAATGAAAGATGAATGGACAGTAAGAGTTCATGGAAATTGATGACCTGAATCCATAAGAATAAGAATTATAAATTCTGAAACTTTATTTGGAAAAAGTGATTTTAGCAATTTTAGATATTAATGTCATAGAATAGTAACTTTGTTGCTTGAACTAGAGAATTCAAATTTAAAACTGGAAATACCATACATCAATAAAATCCAACCCAAATGGCAGAGCACTAAAAACCAATTCACGCTTGGTTATTTCTGAATCCAACAGAAAAGTTTAAGAAATAAAAGTATAGAAAATTTCAGAATAAAATTATTCAAGCATTAGAAGCACAAATTCTAGGGCAAATATACTATTCATTCAATTGAATACTAGCTGTAGAGTAACAGAATAGGCTAGTGCACTCAGATATGGAACACTGTCCTAAAGCAATAGAATATACACAAGAGGAAACAAAAGCTGAAGCAATAAAAGGAAAACAGACAATGAAACAAATTGTTTAACAAATTGTTACATATGATTTTCTTACTAAGAAATTTTCTATTCATTTTACATATCAACCACAGATCCCCCTCCCCTACCTCTTCACATCCTCCAACCTTCTGCCCCAACACAGGCCCCAACTCAACCCCTCCAAGACAAGGCCTCCAATCCTCATTGAGGAGTCAGTAGAGCCTGGTACACTCAATTGTGGCTGGTCCAAAAACCTCCCGCTGCACAAAGGCTGTGTAAAGTGTCTCACCAGAGGCACTGGGCTCGAAAAAGCCCACACATGCACCAGGGTTCGATCTTGATCTCACAACCAGGGGGTTCCTTAAGCAGGTAAAGCTACACAACTCCCTTGCCTATGCAGGAGACCTAATCCAGTCCCATGGAGGATCCGCAGGTATTGGTCCACAGTTCATTAGTTCCCATGAGTAGTCTCTGTACATTTCCCAATCATGATCTTGATGCCCCTTGCTCAAGGAATCCCTCTTCTCTCTCTTTGCCTGGACTCTTGGAGCTCAGCCTGGTACTTGACTGTGGATCTCTGTGTCTGCTTCCATCAGTTACTGGATGAAGGCTCTATGCTGACAGTTAAGGTATTCACCAGTATGATTACTGATGTAAGTCAGTTCACTCACCCTCTCCACTATTGATATGAGAGGATCTGCATGGAGATTAAAAGTTAAGATATTAGAAAAGGATAATGTTTTGATAATTAGCACAAATCAACAGGAATATAGAAATAAGACTAGCATGTTCAGATGAACAAATAAAAATTAAATTGTTCATCATCAACCTAAGGGGCCCTAGATGGCAGTTTTTCTGTGTCCTGACTGGTGCCTCAGTCACTCAGACCCAACTAAACACATAGAGGCTTATATTAATTATGAATTGTATGGCCATAATGTATTACTCAATTTTCTTAAAGCTAGTTCTTATAACTAAACTCAGCACATTTCTATTAATCTATATGTCACCATGTGTTCTGTGGCTTTACCTGTGTGCCATTACATGTTGCTCTCTGGATGGCAGGATGTAGTCAATTCCTCTCTGCCTTTCTTCTTTCTGTTTCTTTCTTCAATTTTCTGCCTAGGTATAACCTGCATTGCCATACGTCAAATGACTGTACTTATCAACCAATTAGAGCAATGTATATTCAGAACATACAGAAAGAACATCCCACAGCAAAGACTCATGTGAAGAGGGTTTATTTTTTGTAATAAATGGTCATTGTTATAAACAATAATATATCATTGAAGATTATAGAGCATCAAATAGAATGGAAAAGGACAAAGGTCCATGAAATACAGAGAAAAAGTAAAAGAAATTATGCTATTAATATTGCTATAAATTTAAAGGTTCCCAGAGATGGTGATACAGATGGATATATTTTGTTACCCATTCCTTATATTCAGGACATTGTCAACAGTTAATTCATTGTAAAAATCTATCACAATCTGGGTAGAAGATAATATCCACCTATTTTACATTTATGTTATTTAATATAATTCTACAATAAAGGAATGAGAAGATTCAATGTCTTCTGAGAACTTCTTCTCACCATGCTCACAGACAAAGAAATAAAGGTGTATGAAAGTTCAAAATCAAAGCATCCCACATGAGTGAGATTCACCTCCCAAACTTTTAACACTTCTTACTTAATCCCAAAGAATTCATGTTCTCAAACAGAACAGTTACAGGGCTTGTGTCTCCAAAGCAATTGGAAAAAACAAGCATTAAATATATGAAAATTATTAGTTTAAGGCTGGGCAGTGGTGGCACACACATTTAATCCCTGCACACTGGAGGCACAGCCAGGCTGATCTCTGTGAGTTTGAGGCCAGACTGGTCTACTGATAGACATCAAGAATAGGTACCAAAACTACACAGAGAAACCCTGACAAAGAAAAAAAAAATAAACCAACCCTATTGGTTTGATTAAATGTTACATGTTGGAGCCCCATCTCTAATGATCTGTTTGCTTTATTTTCAGGTTGACATATAAGAATATCCACTTGATTTTGTCTCTTTATTTTGCTCTTGAAAATATCAACAAAGACCCTCACATTTTACCCAACATTTCTCTGTTAGTTAAAGTTGAATGTAACCTCCTGGATGATTGGAGAATGAATAGTTTATCCACAAAATTAGGTGAAATTCTTCCTAATTTCTACTGTATAAATCAGAGAAGATATTTAATCACACTTACAGGTCCAATTTGGTTATCATCTGCTTTGCTTGGACCACTCCTGTACATCACCAATAGACCAGAGGTAAGCATGGATGAGTTAGTTTTAATGAAACATTGCCTCCTTTCATCCCGATTTTCAGATACCAAGGATGATTAAAGAAAAAAAGTATGTATGTGTGCATTTTGATGCATAGAATTCAAAGCATATATACTCATAAAGCATTGACATATACCATTACTTTAGCATAAACAGACCCAAGGCAAAGAGAAATTTGAAGTATTTTAGTAGCAGACTTAGCTCTTCTGTACTTTTTAAGATATTTACAAGAAATTACATAAGATTTAATAATGAGATGAAAATCCACATGCCCTAATATTTCCAGATTATGATGAGCACAATTGGTTTTAGACTGATCATTATGTATTCTGCCTTCTTCAATTCATTGTCTTTCAGTTTTACTATGGACCATTTCACCCTCTCCTGAGCAGCCGTGAACAGTTTCCACATCTCTACCAGATGGCTCCTAAGGACACATCTCTGGCTATGGCCATGGTGTCTTTGGTGGTATATTTCAGATGGAACTGGGTTGGAGCAATCATTTCAGATGATGACCTAGGACTTGAATTTCTCTCCGAATTGAGAAGAGAGATGCAAAGAAATAGTGCATGTTTAGCCTTTGTGCATATTATCATGGAAGATATAATATTATTCCAGAAAAATATAAATATTTATTATAATGAGATCACAACCTCATCAGCCAAAGTTGTTATCATTTATGGAGACAAAGACTCTCATCTGCAACTTAACCTTAGATTCTACAGACTAGCATACCTTCAAAGGATATGGGTCACTACTTCACAGTGGGATATGATCACACATAATGACAGACTCCTTCTTGATTCTTTCTATGGGACCTTTACATTTTTACCTCACTTTTCTGAATTATTTGGTTTTAGAACATTTATTGAGACAGTACATGATTCCAGGTATAGTAATCCAATTTCATCTGCCAGATTATGGTGGGTTTATTTTAATTGTTCTCTGACTTCATTTAATTCCATGAACCTTAAGAATTGCTCAATAGAAAAACGAAAGCAGTGGTTGTTCCAGCAACATTTTGAAATGTCTGTGAGTGGTACAGGTTATGTTCTATACAATACTGTGTATGCTGTGGCCCATGCACTCCATGAGATGCTGCTACAAGAAGTAGATACATTGTCAAAGTATTCTGGGGAAAAGCTGGAGTTTGACTCTTGGCAGGTAATATGTATTCCAATGAATGTAATGTAGTGTCATCAATATAATTTCATAGTAGATAATGTAGGTTCTCTCCAAGAATTCCATGATCATTTCTATCATACACAATTGTGTACCCTTAGACAGAATTTCATTGGAAATTTATTGTTTATGGACATTAATCCAGCTAACACTGACACTCAGACAGATATTCATGATCTATGCCAAGATGTTTCCCATAGTATTTCTTCCACACATACATACTTTTAACATTTGAAATAGTAATGTATTTATTTCCATCAAAATTTGAAAGCCAACAAGAAACTGAATGTCCTTTTAAGTGATCAAAATGTTGGTCAGCAATTAAGTGAATAGATTCTAAATAACAGCAAGCAATTCTTCAACACTTTTTTCTTTTAACATACCAAGGACCTCAATTCCTTAGTTAACTATCAGGTAACATTTAGAAGAATTAATGTGAGTAATATCACTCTACTCTCCAGGATAATCATTCAAGTGGGCAAGTGTTAAATAATTAACATCAGTGAGAAGTTGGTATTTCCAAATCATAATATTGTTATTATCCTTATTTGGATTTTTCCATCTACTATATGAGTATTTGGTATTAAGTCACATTTCTAGATAGATTAATGATAATTAGTGGCAATCTACACTTCCAAATATTTCTTCTAATGTGTAGGCATACTTGAAACTAACATAATAAATGTTTCAGATGGCCCATTTCCTGAAGACCATACAATTTATAAACCCTGTTGGAGACCAAGTGAACATGAATCAGAAAGTAAACCAAGATGTGGAATATGACATTCACTATAGCATTGAGTTTTTGCCTAATCTTGGACTTAAGGTGAAAATAGGAAAGTTTTCCAAACATTTGGTACATGGTCAACAATTGTATATGTCTGAAAAGAAGATAAAGTGGAACATAGACTTTAGCCAGGTTTGTTGGACTTACTTGAACAACTCTACAAGCAACGTAAGTAACCAAAATCCCAAGGTTGACGTCAGCACCCTCCTGGGAAAGAGTATTTTCAAATATAGTCATTAACTTATTTCTCACATTTCTAGATTTATCTTTCAGGACATATTTTATTTCAGTAGTATGTATATTCATAATTTGTGAAAGGTCTTCTTTTCTTCTTGTCTTGTTGGCCACAAGGTTGAGAGGGCCACGTCAGTAGCTCTGACAGAAAACTTTGTACATGACCCTTGATCATGAGCAGAGACAGCTCTTTAGGAGACAGACTTCGATGAATCAGATCAACTGTATTCTAGAATATAGGGAATATATAAGACTGGGGAGAGTGGGGACAAATGATAATTTGCATAAAGTAGCAAACTGTCATCACAAGGCTTCGTACTTGGCAGGAGTGTTCTATAGCAGAACTCCTAGCACCAATCTTCTAGAAATAATCTATGCCAAAGTTCAAGCCAAAGATGAATCAGCATCTGCTTTAGAGACAGGTTTCTGGTTTAAAGACAGCTTTTCAGTCCTACAGGCTCAGGTACATTCCCCAAATAAGGGCAGGTAGGGGAAGGAAATTTTTCTGGAGGAAGGGATCCCCATGTTATGGAGCTATTGAGATAAGCTGCCAGGCCATGGGGAGGCTTTGACATTTACCAGATAGCAATGTCTTCCAACATCATAGCTACATATTAATATGTCTATGTGTCTATGTATGCAATAGATAGATAAATATTGATAAACATAAACACGCACATATACATACAAGTTTATCATTCTATAAATCATATTACATCTACAATATGTAACTACAATATAAAATGAATGTTACTTTTTATTTTATTTGCTACTTGTAAAAGGGTGTTCTTCAATAGTACCATGTTCTAAATTTCTATCACTATTCCCAAGTAGAAAAGACTTTTTCATTATATTCCATTTGTTATCTCTCTCAGATTCCATCCTCAATATGCAGTGTGCCCTGCAGTCCAGGATTCAGAAAATCCCCTCAGCAGGGAAAGGCTGTGTGCTGTTTTGATTGTATCCCTTGCCCAGAAAATGAGATTTCCAATATGTCAGGTAAATATACTAAATACCAACAGATTCATTAGATTAGTTAATTTCTGTTGTCTCAATGACACCTTCTGGGAATTGAAAAGATAAAATTCATCATGTAGTCAAATGAGCAGAAATTCTGCCTTTGAGCATCACAATCCATGTCCTGAGACACATACTGAATCGTTACTCCAGCACCCCTTCACATAGTAGTTTCAATTAGAAACTGATTTAGAGTGCTAAATATCACTATAGCAATTTTCTTAGCCTGTAATCTAGTCCTTCATAATATATCTAATTTTTTCATCTTTCCTAAGACATGGGATCTGTACATTCTTATTTACATAGCATATGTGAGATTTGTGATAATTTGTAGATGATCATGGATGATGCTTCCTCATTAAGAGGCATGCATTTTCTCATGTGTTCTGTGTAGATCATGCTGTCAGTTGTTTGGTTGTATTTTTGTTTGTAGACTAGTCCACAGGTGAATTTATAGACAACATATAGAATTCCAAATTGAAACATTTATCTTAATATTTCAATAATGAAAACAAGTATGCATGCAAACTTTTCAGACTGAATAGGTGGGGATATCTTTTTAGTGACAAGGCACCCAGGGAACATTTAATAGTGATGTTATAAGTACCATAGCAGGTAACTGAAAAAAGGAATTAATTGCTTTGGGAGTAGTAACACATTAAGTTTGCTCGGTTGATCCATTCAATTGAATGCAGTTGAAAAATATGATGCTATAAATTACATGATATGGGTGGAAGAGACCTCTTCCTTCTATCCTTTATTGTGTGCCTTAACTATGTCCTTAGGGGTGGAGTCTAGTCCTACCTCATCTTGATATGCCAGGCTTCTTTGGTATCCATGTAAGACATGCCCCTTCCTGAAGAGAAACAGAGGAGACATGGATTTGGGGTTCAGAGGAGATCTGTGGGAAAGAAATGGGAATAGAGAAGGGAAGGGAAATTGTGGTCTGGAAGTGAAATAAATACATAAAATTGTTTCATTTAAAAATATGGAAAGTATCGCCTTCATGTTGTTTTCTCAATAAATATTTTTTATTAGGGTCCAAACTTACAGAAATTGGTAAACTGGTACAGTCTGTTTATTAACAAAATACATAAGAAACCTAATAATAAATGCAATACATTTAACATGTAGAGACTTTAGGTGGTAAATGGTTCATGAATCTTCTGCTTTCCCTGATATTATTCATGTGGCCTTGTGTTTCAGTACACAAGCAGTTACAAAAGGCCACTTGTATGTAGTATTTGCCTTGCAGCTGATAGAAAGACAAAAGTTATCTATGGAAGAACCAGCTTTTATGATTTTATACTTTATAATCTACTGAATTGTTAAGAATAAATATGTGTTTCTATATTGTACTCAATAAGGTATTTTATTGTGTAAACAATATTCTGTCACATGTTAATTAATTCTGATGAACAACTAAAATGTCTTGGCTGTAAATGATAAATGACAGGCTTTCAAAATTGTGCATTAAAATATTAGATTTTGTTATTGCTATTAATTCTTAATAAAAAAAAATAACTTTCTGTCTACCTCAAGAAAATAAGGCTAATTGCTGGGCAGTCATGGTGCACACCTTTAATCCCAGCACTCCGCATGCAGAGGCAGGCGATTCTTTGTGAGTTTGAGGCCAGCCTGGGCTATAGAGTAAGTTCCAGGACAAGCTCCAAAGCTACACAGAGAAACCTTGTCTCGAAAAAAAACAAAAACAAATAAGGCTAATTTCAGAAGAATTTTTAATGCATTAATATAATATGTCCTGTAAAATACCAAGAAATATAAAACCTAATGATGTATCTATTCCTGTACCAGACATGGATCAGTGTGTGAAGTGCCCTGATGATCAGTATGCCAACCCTGAAGGAAATCACTGTCTCAAAAAAGTGGTGGCATTCCTGGGTTATGAAGACCTCTTGGGAATGTCTCTAGCCTGCTTGGCTCTGTGTTTTTCTATTCTCACAGCTTTTGTTCTAGGTGTCTTTTTCAAGCACAAGGACACTCCCACAGTCAAGGCTAACAACCGAACTCTGAGCTATGTTCTACTCATCTCCCTCATCTTTTGCTTTCTATGTTCCTTGCTCTTCATCGGCCAACCCAATATGGCCACATGCTTCATACAGCAGACCATATTTGCAGTAGCGTTCACTGTGGCTGCTTCTACTGTCTTGGCCAAGACAGTTACAGTAGTACTGGCCTTCAAGGTTACTACTCCAGGTAGAAGGATGAGGTGGCTGCAGGAGTCAGGGGCACCTAACTTCATCATTCCTATTTGTACTGTGATTCAGCTGATTCTATGTGGGATTTGGCTGGGAACTTCCCCACCATTTGTTGATGTTGACATACACATTGAAAAAGACCACATTTTGATTGTCTGTAACAAAGGGTCAATTATTGCCTTCTATTGTGTTCTGGGATACTTGGGCTCCATTGCCATGGGAAGTTTTACTGTAGCTTTCTTGGCCAGAAATCTGCCTGACACATTCAATGAAGCTAAGTACCTGACATTCAGTATGCTGGTGTTCTGTAGTGTCTGGGTTACCTTCCTCCCTGTCTACCATAGCACCAAGGGCAAGACTATAGTGGAGGTGGAGGTGTTCTGTATCTTGGCCTCCAGTGCAGGGCTGCTTCTTTGCATCTTTGCTCCAAAGTGCTTCATTATTTTGTTAAGACCCGAGAGAAATACTTTTCAAAAATTTGGAAATGTGCATTTTAAAATAGAAAATACTCATTAAATTTTCCTTTATCATTAGAACATACTTCCCAACAAGAATACATTGACATTTTGACTCTCAAATTTTAGGTCAAAGTATGTACTTTGCCCTCATGAGTAAAAGAAGAAAATAAACTACAGAGTTTAAAATTTGGCCCACACCACAGTTCTCAAGGACTTTGATGACCTGACATTACTATATTTGTAAGGCTAGTTTCCTACTTTATAAATATGCTTGTTGTTGAGTTGGATAATAACAATACATTAGTCTGAATTTTATATAAAAACATCTAATATAGCTTTTCCAGTATAAATTATACAGTCAAGTTATATTCCATACTAAATCATTACAGTGGAGAGTATATAGACATGTATTTAAATGATGATTCACTTTAAGTTTATATGGGATAAAGAGGAATTTACATAAATTAATTAATTCATTTTTGGACCAAGTATTTTGTATTTAAGTGACATATATACATCGATATGTAACAAAAAATAATAAAAAATTAAGAGTCTCTTACCTTGAAAATCATGTCTTGTGAAGAATGACTGTGAGTGTAGGAAGGATAGGGAGAGGGTCTAGATATTATGCTATTTCACTAAAAACATAATATTAAAAAAAGGAAAATTTCTCATTTCCCTACTTCTTTATTTATCAAGCCCTTCACATCCTACATATACCCCTGCCAATAAACACTCATTTACATACATGTGCACATTTACATAAAAACATGTATACACACACACATTGTTCTCTAACTTAGATATTCGCTAAGGTTTCAAAAATCCTTCTTCCATAACAACCTGATTATTAAAGAAGAGTCAACTTGTCCAACTAGCCACAGTAATTACAAATGAAATTCAGAAATGATGAGAAAGCAGAGGCTCTATACTATGATTTATGGCATTTTTTATGGGATGATGTAGAACATTACATTAGGATGCATACATCTTTTACTAGTTTTTCCTGGTTATTCTTCCTCTTTTTTTGAATATAGATACTTTTTCATGCAAAGTATCTTGATTATGATTTCCCCTCACTCTATTCCTCCTGTCTTCTCCCCACCTACTCTTCCTTCCAGAATCATTCCCCTTATATCTCTCATCAGAAAAAAAAAATGCTTGTAAGAGCTAAGAGTTAAATATAAAAAAATTAATAAGGTAAAGAAAAAATATTACATTGAATTTGAACAGGGCAACCATAAGGGGGGGGGCATCCCCAAAACAGGCATAAGTGTCAGAGACCCATTCACTCCTACAATAAAGAGTCCTTTGATCTACATTATGACCTGCCTGCAAAATACGCTAGGGCAATGATGGCAGGGAAGTTTTGGATCTAGAAAACCAATGTCTAATTTGACCAAGGTCCACTTCTTGCAATGGAACTCACACTAATAACTGAATGGATAGTCAAGGACCTGACACTAGATAACACTGAAACCAGACTACTGATCTAAAAAGAAAAAGAATAAAATGATTCCTGTGGATAATGTGCTATCTTTATGGATCAGTATCTGATTCAATCATCATCAGAAGAGCTTCCTCCAGCAGCAGAAGGGAGAAGATACAGAGACACACAGCCAGACATTTTGTGGAGAGAAAGGATAAGCTGAAGAGCTACATCAAATCCCTCCCTTCAGAGCTCAAGGAATTCCACACAAGTGGAGGTAGATAGATTCTAGAAGTGGAAGGGATGGAGGACATTAGGATACAATTGTTCTCATAATCAAATAAGAGAAGGGTGCCTATAGGCTCAGAGAGATGGAAGCAGCAGTTACTGGGTCTACAAACTTCTGCACCATGTCATCTGTGTGTATATTATAGCTATTAGTTTAGGACCCCCACTTCAAATTTGAGTTATTCCTACTTATATTAGATACTCAATTTGAAGATTGGACTTGGCCTCTGAAGATACTACACACTGATTCCTATGTTTTGGCCAAAACCAAAAAATAAAAATCAAAGTAAAGTGTCGCTCATTAAGAAGATGAATTGGTTTCCTTACATGGAACAAGAGGTCTTCTATATAGAGCTCTAGGATTTCATGAGATTTGCAGAAAATATACAGTTGCTGTAGCCATCATTTGAGCTTGTGGGTACTATTTTATTCTCCATATTTTCTCTTCGATCAAGGACTCAATATTCTTATTAAACTTCTTTAACATTGTATGTATTAATGTATTTAAAAGTGTCAAGTGTCTCTAGATTACAGCTTGAGTTGCCTAGCTATTATCAGGATGCGTGAGCCTATGAAATTGACATCCAGAATAACATGGTGTTCCACACCATCTGTGTCCCCCAGTATATTTGTACATGCTTTCAAGTTGTTAAAACAGAAGGACAGCATTGGTCTTGAGGATGCCTGGGGGTTATTTCCATTAATTTGTTCTAGTCAATGTCTCTGATGACAAAGTTACTCTTTCCCTCTAGCATACTATTTATCATATAATCCTAGCACATCATTTCTTCAACATTTCCTTTATTATGCAAAGATATTTACAGCAAAATTCCTACTCCGGATCTACAATGGAGCCTGACTAGAATATGCGGAAACATTAAATGTGGGATTTCACATCCCAGATATATAACAGAGTCCAATTACAAAAATTGTTAAAGTTTGTTCAGCTGGTGGATTGTATGGGATGTTATCATGCAAGGTAGATTGAAGGATCTTATTGAGGCACATAGAAATGTGTTTGTAAACCAAGGTCATTGTAATGCATAATGTTAATTATCAATTTGATATGAGTTAGCATAAATATGATAACAAAACTCAAGGAACATCTATCAGGGATTATTCCACATTTGTTGAATTATTTTGTATTGAATGAAACAGTTGCAATCCTTTTTTTGGTTGTGTTCCCGTACTGAAAACAATGGATAGTATGAGCTAAACAATAACATTCTTAAATTGTTGCTTTCCTAATCACAGATGTGGTGGAACCAGTTGACTCAAGATCATGTCATATGACTTCACAACCAAGACAGACTTTACCTTCAACCTATGGAAAAAAAAGCAAACACTTCCAAGCTTAAGTAAATTCTGTCAAATAATTTCAAACAAGACTGAAAACTAATTCAGGCATTGTTGAAGATTTATCTCCTGAGTAGATATTCTTCTTAATATTATTGCCTTTATTTCAACTTGAATACAATGGGCATATGTTGTCTGAAAATCACCAAACACTATTTTGCATATAATTTTTGAAGGAAATTTATGAATTTTTATATAAATTATTAAAATGGAACAATATATCCTTCTGTCATTGTACCAGACTTTGTACATGATGTGGACTTAATTTGCTATGATTACATGTAATTTCTTTCCAAACTCTAGTGGTTTAAAGGCTTGGTTTTTAAGGTAATCTTGTTGAAATTAGCCTAACATGGAAAGATAAAGCCTAGTGAAAGAGGATCACTGGTCTCACCACTCACTGTGAGTTCCTTCCCACAATACTCTCTTCTTCTCTCTTATATTGTTATCATCTGGATGATATTGTTGTTGAGATTGTATAACTGTGTCACATGACCCAAGTAAAGTATATGATAACTGAAATTTCATACTACAACTGTTTATTCATTAAAACTATTTTCTTTACCCATTCTTCAGTTGAGGGACATCTAGGTTGTTTTCAATTTCTGGCTATTGTGAATATAGCTGCTGTCAACTTAGTTGAGCTAGTGTCCTTGTGGTATGATTGAGCATCCTTTGGTTATATGGCCAAGAGTGATGTAGTTGAGTCTTGAAGTAGATCAATTCCCTGATCTCTGAAAAACCACCATATTGATTTCCTAAGTGGATGTATAAATTTGCACTGCCACCAGAAATAGAAGTGTTCTTTTTTATGTATGTGGGTTTTTGAGACAAATGTTTCTCTGTGTAGTTTTTGTGCCTGTCCTGAATATCGCTCTGTAGCCCAGGCTGGCCTGGAAATCACAGAATTTGCCTGGCTCTGCCTCCCAAGTGCTGGGATTAAAGGCATGGGCCACCACCACACAGTTAGAAGAGTGTTCTTGTTCCACATTCTCTCCAGCATGAGCTACCACTTGGGATTTAAGTCTTAGCCATTTTGCCAAGTGTAAGATAAAATCTCAGAGTCATTTTGATTTACATTTCCCTGGTGGGTAACCATGTTGAATATTTATGTAAGTGTTTCCCTGCCATTTGAGATTTTTCTCTTGAGAATTCTCTGTTTAGGTCTCTACCCCACTTTTCTATTGGATTATTTAGTTTTCCGATGTCTAGATTCTTGAGTTATTTATATATTTTGGAAATCAGCCCTCTTTTGGATATGGGGTTAGTAAAGATATTTTGCCATTGTTTAGTCTGGTATTTTGTTTTATGGACAGTGTCCTTTGCCTTAGACAAGCTCTTCAGTTTTATGAGATCCCACTTATTAATTATTAATTTTAGTGTCTGTGCTACTAGTCTTATAATCAAAGAGTTGTTTCCTGTGCCAATGCCAATGCATTCAACGTTTTTTCTCACTTTCACTTCTAATCAGGTTCAGTGTAACTGGATTTATGTTGAGGTCTTTGATCCACTTGGACATGAGTTTTGTGCAGAGTCAAAAATAAGGATATATTTGCTGTCATCTACATGCTGACATCCAGTTATGCTAGCACCATTTGTAAAAGATGCCTTCTTTGTTGCATTGTACTTTTTTGGCTCCTCTGTAAAAAATCAGATGTCCATAGATATGTGGTGGTATATTTACACAATGGAATATTACTCAGCTGTTAAAAACATTGACATCATGAAATTTGAAGGCAAATGGATGGATCTAGAAAAAAAAAATTGTCCTGAGTATGATACCCAAATCCAGAAAGACAAACATGGTTTTTAATTGCTCATAAGTGGATATTAGCACTAAAGTAAAGAATAACCATGTTCCAATCCACAGTCCCAGAGAGGTTATGTAATAAGAAGTCCAAACAGAGAACTGAGATGCATAGATTTTCCTAGGAAGGATCTCCTGGGTAAACTAGGGATGAGTGGGAATTGGAACATGAGTGATTCCAGTTGGGGTATGAGTAATAAAAGAGATGTCTTGATGGGGATGTATTTGGGGATAAGGTAGAATCATGGTATAATGGAAACTCCCAGGAATATACAAGCCAAGCCCAGATAAGACTCAGAGGAATAGTTATAGGTAGCCTGAACTGTTCATTTCCTATAAGCTGATTGGTGACTACCCTAGTTGCCATTGGAGAGCCCTCATCTAGTAAGTAATTAAAGCAGATGCAGAGATTCACAGCCAAGTACTGGTGTCTGCATTGGGAATCCTGTTGAAGAGAGCATGGAAAGACTATGAGAGCCAGGGGGCTCAAGGTCATCAAAAAGGAACCCACAGAGATAACTAACCTGGGCACATAAGAGCTCACAGACACTGGAACAACAGAAAGGGAGCCCTCATGATGAGACCCTAAGGTCTCTACATATGTGTGACTGTTTTATAACATGGTCTACTTGTGAAACTCATACCAGTGGGAACAGGGCCTGTTGTTGGTACTTTGGCAGGTCTGTCTTGGGAACCTGTTTCTCATACAGGGTTGCCTGACCAAGCCTTAATATTAGGGGAAGAACATAGTCCTATCTCATATTGATATGCCATGCTCTGTTGATACCCATAGGATGCCTATAATTTTTCGAACAGAAACAGAGGAGTAGATTTGAGGGGGGCAGAGGTGAGTTATGGGGAGATAATTGGAGAAGAGTAAGGCAGGGCAACTGCAGTTAGGATGTAAAATAAATGAATAAATTTAATTAAAATATATACATACATACATGCATGCATACATATATACAGATAAGAAAGAAAGAAAGAAAGAAAGAAAGAAAGAAAGAAAG
>CABHPQ010166036.1:11941-47299 GCA_902168405.1 Peromyscus aztecus
TCTCTCTCTCTCTCTTTCTCTCTCTCTCTCTCTCTCCCCTCTAATTTTCACTCTGTCTTTGCTTTCAAAAATCCCTTTGTCTAACATGTCTTATCTACCCTCTAAACAACAGCTGCCCATGGAAGGCTCAGCTAGAATTCCATTTCTTCCCCCAAATGTCAACCCTCTGCCTCTCCCAAAGATCCCTCCACCTGACTCCCAAACCACTACAAGCCCATACTCCATTCCAAGCTGAGTTACAGCTAGTTCATATGCTATTCTTGGCAGTTGCTGCCCTTCTGTTTGGCTCTAAAAATGGTAAACTATATCTTCTTCAATTCTTGATCCTTCAGACTATCTAACACATGTAAGTTACTTAGGTATTTAATGAACAAAATATTCTCTGTCTGCCAGAATATAGTTATTGTCACTGTGGTTTTAATGGGGAAACCAGTAGATTCTGGCTATTAGACTTAAGGCTGCAAGAAAATTATCCTTCTGGCATGCATTTCGGCTATGAAGTTCTAGGGAGCTAGAGAGATGGTTCTGTGGTTAAGAGCACTTGTTCTTGCAGAGGATCAGGGTTCAGTTCCCAGCATCTACATGGCAGTTCACAACCTTCTATAATTCTAGTTCCAGGGAATCCAGTGCCCTCTTCTGGTCTTCACTGGCACCAGGGATACACATGGTACACAGACATACCTGCAAGCCAAACACCCACACACATAAAATAAAATAATGAATTAAAAATAAACATTTAATAGCCCTAATTATGTTTCTAACTGTACAGGGGCAAGCACTGTGGGGTAAGCACAAATCATCAGGCCAATCCAAGTGCTTGCTTTTAACTCTCCCACTAGGAGCATTTTGATCTCCATTATGTACCTAGATCTGGAACTTGGGCTTCCATTACAACACAGTTCCTAACTAAACTCGGTGAATCAAGGAGGGGGAGTTGTTAAAAGATCAAGAAGCTACAAAGATGTCCACCTCCAAACTCAACAAGGAATCTCTGCTATACACCGAAAATATAAAGTTAGCGCTGCGGAAAGAAGACTCACTGTTCTCCGTCCCACTTCCCACTTGGGTTGGTATTCTTCTCTCTCCTCTCTTGAGGGTCGCTGGGGACTCTTCTGGCTCTCAGCTGATTCTCTTCTCCTCCTTGAAAGAGTCCTGGGAGGACTGGTCAAAAGCCCATACCATCCATGGGCTGTGGTTGTAACTGGGCAGAGTCAGGACGCTACAGCTCACGAGCTTTTTTCTGCTCGCAGCTCCACAGCTGACCGGGTATGAAGATTTGGAGCCTGGAGCCTGCTTTCCCACTTTGCTTCAGATGCGGCAGGAGTGCTGGATGAGAAAGAGGAATTGAAAGAGCAACTCTTCCTTCTCTTGACCCTCTAACTTCTACGTGACAAAGTCTAGTTTTGAAATCTATAATAAACCCAGTGTACTCTAGTATATTCTTGAGGCATCTGGAGAACCATAAGGCCATTGGGAGGAGCCAATGACCACAGGTGATGACCTTTAATTAAAATATAAACAAACTACTCTCCTATTTGCTTGATTTACTCTCAAGACATCACATATTGATAGGGTCATCTACGATACAGAGAGATATAAACGCTGCTCGAGCCAGTTTTCCAAAGGCATGAGATCATCTGTGAAATTGCTGCTTGGCAGCTTGAATGCAAGTATTTCCATCTGTACATAAGCTTCCAAGTGGAAAGACATCAGTGATGGATACAAATCTTTTAAGGTTAGCTTTATAAGCTCTGCCTGCTGATTCCTGGTGGGTAACACATGGTATTCGCCTTGTTTCTTGCTATTCTGGAATTTACTTACATGACTTTATTGGGTTATTGGTGTGTATGTAGACTTCTCATACAACACCCTAAGGAGGAAGATGATAGAAGAAGAAAAAGCAAGGTAAATGCATTGGGTATATATCATTTTTCAGGCAGGATGCCACACAATTTACAAAAGTATTCCATTTACCACCAGCCTTTCATGGGAAGCCAAGACTTCAATGGCTCCTTACATTAACAAAGCAGTACTCAGTTTATAACTTATATAAGTTATCCCCTCATGTAATCATCTCAATCATCCTTTTATATAGAGGGATGCCCCATGGCTTAGAAATAGAAAAATTAAAATTCAAAGAAGTTGACCAATATGCAGGGAAAGTTTAGACAAAGTTCATGCATGTGTTCATATTAGTATCCATTTTACTAAGTCTAGAAACATTATGAAGACATAGAAAGAATGTAGGCTTCCAAATCATGCAGAATTGAACACAAATCCTGACTCTGGCACATCCTAGCTTTTGAAACGTTTTAATCTCGAAAAGCTCTGTCTTTCTCATCTGAAGCCAGAGGAACAGGGAAATGCTGGAGGAACATAAATACATGGGTCTGATGGCAAAGAGTGAACTTGGGTTGGCTGTGAACATCATCTGCTCTTCTCACAAGAATCACTGAAGTGCAAATCCTCGGGTTCTAGATCATGCTTATGTTTCTAAGCAGTCTGTCCTACAACAGTAGGGTTAAAAGAATAAACGATAAAGTCTTAAAGGAAACCTTTAAAGCTATTCCACAAATAGTGCCCCTGCCAGTCTCTCAGGGTGTACTTGGGGCTAGGACTTCTGTATCTTTCTCAGCTCCTGTTCTCTGGTCTTGAAAGTTAACCATTCCTAATGCCTCTAACACAGCTGTCTCATTAATGGGTCAGAAGGTCAATTTTGTAGGTCTTGAACAACAGTTTTTTAATTAAAATGACTGGACTAGGGGCCAGAGAGATGGCTCAGTGGGTAAGAACATTTACTGCTCTTGCAGAAAACCTAGGTTCTGTTCCCAACACATACATCAGGCAGCTCACAACTGCCTGTAACTCAAGTTCCAAGGAATCCAATGCCCTCTTCTGGCCTCCAGGGACACTATGTATGTTGCAATACAGAGAAACAGGCATACAAACATACACATAAATAAATATAAATTTTTGAAAGACTAGATCAGATTATTTAAATATCAAAATATGTCATTCATACCCTTAGCAATGTCTTTTTTCTTTCCTGTAAAATATTAACTTAGGTAAAATTATTTTTAACTTTTATTCTCTCATACATTATATCCTAACCATAATTTCCTCTCTCCTTTCCTCCCAATCCACCCCCAATCAACTCCTCCCCTATTTCCCTTAAAAAAAAAAGAAAAGAAAAAAAAGAAAAAAAAAAAAGGTCAGGCTGGTCAGGGATATCCACAGGATGTGGCCTAACAAGATACAATAAGACTAGGCACAGACTTTCAAACTCTCATTTCACAGCTTGACGAGATGATGTAGATGGAGCACCTGGCCCTGCCATTCTTGTCAAATCACATTAGACTGGGTCTCTGTTCTCTGTATACAGGCATCTGCACAGTGGACAGTCAATGCACTAACACTGAGTTTTCTAAACAGATGAACAAAACCTATGTTCTTAGCTTACTAAATTATGCCTAGATCGAAGTTATTTAAAATACAGATACACACTAGCTGCCCCTAGAGTTCTTCCCTGGATACTGAAGGAACTGTTGTTGAGGACTGGAATCATGACAGGACTTTATAGAATACATGAGAGACAGAGTCAAGATGGGTAGACAGAACTTGTGCAAGGGAAACAAGGTAAGTTGGGCCTTCCAGGCAAACAGGACAAAGAGCTGTGCAGACAGGATTGGAAGCCACTGCGTGACTGGAAGTCAGGCTGGGGAGTTGCAGGAGAATTCTGTGAGTCCTGTGAAAATGTGGAGTAAGGCTAGATCATCGTGAAGTAGTAGTTAAATGTTCTGGACAGAGGTACAACTCTGAAGACTGTTAAGCAAATAAATATGGTGCTCTGTGGAGGTTAAGATTCTAGTTTGTGGAACAGGATTTGGGACAAAGAGATATCTGACAAAGGTAGATTATATGAGTCTCTGCAGTCTTCCAGTCTTTAGACAACCAGGGTGCCAATAAAAATGGTATAGTGGGAACCCAGAAGGAGGTACAGATGCAGCTGTGAGGTTTTTACAAGACAGTGTGCCATCCATGGAGGGGGATCCAACCAGCCGCATTATGTTTATGTGCTCTGTCTTGAATTAGTTAATTTGCTTTTCAGATGTGTCTTTCCTGAATATGAAATCTCTCTCATTAAGATAGAAGCCATATGTCTGCTTTGAAGCTAAGCCAGACCCCACCTAATGCTGGCCTTTACCTTGGTCTTCTCATTGGTAATCAGCTCACTGCAGCAGATGTTACTTCCTGACTCCAAGGATGCCAATAGTCTCAGTAAGAAGTGGAGTATAGGACTGGGGTCTGCACTCAGCATGATCCAGATGTGGAAATCAAATAGAGGCTCCCTTGAGCTGTGTGCTGGGCAAGAAGAGGGGGAAAGTCACTAATACTGGACCTCAAAAGACACTGTGGTTACCAAGGCCATAGTGGCCCACTTACCGGCTCACAGAAGGCCTTACCGATAGAAAATATCAACACTAAGTTGTACTTTGAGTTTATCCTCATGGATTAATTTGACAAATATTTGTTGTCCATGTCTTAGGCACCAAACAAGGCTGTGGGGATTAAAAAAAAAAAAAGTGCAAACAGCACAATCTTGCCTTTGATAAGGTTTCCAGCTGTGTAGGGGGACACAGTTGCAAACAACTAAATGTTGCAATGGAGTGTCCTGCTCTGTTTGTCCTCTGAGCACCAAAAAAATGAACCAATACTACAAAGCCCAAATGTTTTCCAGAATTCTCTTTCCTTTTCCTCAGGTTTGTATTTAAGTGGCAATAGTTACATCGTCTGTCCCTCCTTACTTTATAAAAATCCTAAAATTCATAGTGAGAAGAGCCCTTTTCTCAGTGCCAGGGCTGAGACAGACCATTAGCTCTTAGCAGTGAAGGCTAACTGATGGAGAGAGGCAGACCAGGAGCTGGAAGGAGGGTGGGAGCGGAGGGAGGCTTTTGTGCAGGAGCCCTGTAAGTATATGCTAGGAAGTTTTGTTTAGATGTTTAGAAAGAATGAAAATTTGTCAATCAACGTTTAGCTGCTATGTGTATTATGATCATTCCTTTACAAACAAAACCCTACCACTGAATAAGTACTGCCTGGCAATAATGAAAATCCATTTTTAAAAAAGCCAGCTAAATAAAGGACAGAACACATTGACCACCCTTTGTATCCTGTAGCTGCTTAGGTTCATCTTTACTAAGAGCTGGGACTGCATATTATAAGAACTTGCTTTGCTTTTTGCTTTATAGTAATTTCTTCTTTATAAATTTAAATGAAGTGGTTTCCAACAGGGAGGGGCATGCAAGATGGAGGTTGGAAACGGCTAAGAAAATAGATGTTGCCTGGAAATAGACACTGTAATTATATTGGCTTTAAGGATTATTTCAGATCTTAGGAGAAAAGGGCATTGAGAACTTTTTAAAATAAAAATTATAGATACTGTGTTTCTAAATAGCTTCAGGCTAGTTTCCTTGGAAAGTGTACTCCCCAACCCCCACATCCTTGTTAGATTTAGCTTAATAATGATGTGAGGGGCCAAAAAAGCTTTTAAAGCTTATTTCCTTCAGCTTCTGATTCCTTGCCAGGAACCAGAGGACTAATTGGCCAGGCCCCCTTTAGTCTCCTGGCTATTTGTGAAAATATAAAATGAAACACAAAGTGCACAATGCTTACCCACATATGCACCCAGCTCAGAGCAAAATAACATGACAGAAAAAACTATTACTCACATTACTTGATCTCAGTACCCCTGGAAGTGGTACGAGCAATAATAAATCCTATTAGGACATTATTTTCTTGTCCTCAAAGGGAGGCACATGCCAGTTAGCAGTCCTTTATGGAGAGTAAAGTTACACCTTGCAATTTGGCCTCATGAAGACGTGGCCTGGATCCTTGATAGCTAAAGGACCAGCTGAGGTCTATTTGTGGAGCAGGAACCTGTGAGTGGAATCACAAGACTTGTGTGTTCTCTGATTTTAAAGTGAACATAAATAACTCAACAGCTGTATTTCATTCCACTAGAGTCCCGTGCATACCCACCCACTCCAATAGTCATTTATAGAGGTACACGCCAAGGTAATTAGTGAATTATCCAGTTCAATTGTAAAGCCAGGTGCCAGACTGAGTCTTATGAAGATTTCAAGTCATTACTTAGCAGATTAAGTTGGAGCAAAAATCCATGGTTCCCTTTCCTGCTGATGTTTGCATTTTTCTTTATTAATCAGAAGGTTCCCAGAAAGTTGCATGAATCACAAAATCACATGCAAACATCAGTACAACATATGTTAGACATGTTAGACAAAATCCAATTTGTCTTATGTTTAAATTATTCTTTAGCAATAATGTCTTCATGTAGTTTAATATAGCATTAAAGCAAAATTTACCAGCCTTCTAATAAATCTAACCTGCCTCTGTGCGCGCGCACACACACACACACACACACACACACATGCACGCAAACACAGAGGGAGGAAGGGAGGGAGAGAAAGAGAGAGAGAGATTTGCCTTTATTGTAATTGAAACATAATGGGATTAATTCTCCATCTACTAGATAGAGAGTAGATTTTTTTAACTTCTTTTTCTAGTGAAGGCAACTGTGGGAAAGTAGACAATTTGTTCATTCACACATATATATTAAGTGTCTAAACCATTTCAGGCACTGCTAGTTACTGGTAGACTATGAAAAATAAAGCCTTTGTTTTCATAGTCTAGACATCCCCAAACCTGAGATGTTCTTCTAGTAAAAGAGAAAGATTCAAACTATGAGCAAAGGGTTGCAACAGCATGAAGTGCGTATTAAAAAGGAGACCAAAGCAGTAAAGATCCAAGAATTATATAACATGAGCAAAGATGAAATACAAATATTTAAGCAGTGGTTCTCAACCTCCCTAATGCTGTGACCCTTTAATACAGTTCCTCATGTTGTGCTGACCCCCAAGCATAAAATTATTTTTGTTGCTACTTCATAACTGTAATTTTGGTACTGTTATGAACTGTAATATAAATATCTGTGTTTTCCTATGGTCTTAGATGACCCCTATGAAAGACCCCCCCCCAAAGGGGTGCAACACACAGATTGAGAACCTCTGGTTTAGGAACACTGTGGCTATCATTCTTTGTGGTGGAAGAGGGTGTGTCCAAAGGCAGCAGGAGTAGACCTCAGTTCTTTGAGAGGATATACTATCTAGGGTCATCTCAGAACAGAATGGGCTTCTGTGGAGGTACAGGAACTCTATGTCCATGACACCAAACAATCACCCTGTCAGGTACCAGTGCTCACTGGTCTGAGGGGGGCATTTTTGCATCAGGCCAAAATTTGCACCAGAGGCCATCTGAGACTTCTATGACTCTTTGTAGCCCAGGACTGCAGGAACCACCATCTTATTTAACAATTCCTACTCCATCCAGGAACCCTTCAGTCAGGCAAGGACCTGGGAGAGCTGCCCTGTACTTTTGTTCTAAGGGTAGCCCAGTCAGCAGTTTCTGTTGCTCTTTGGTCATCCGTGAAGACCATCTCTCTGGAACAATGGCTAAATGCTGGTTTAGACCCGTGGTTCTGAGAGCAGACCCTTAAAATCATGTAGTGACTTGTTCAGTTCACCTTCTATCCTGTCCAAACAGAAATAGAAGGCCTTGGGTATGTTTTAAGGGAAATGGTTGCCTGTGTCAAAGCCATTTGCTGGGCCTAGGACACACATCCATTCAGTCCAACTTTCAGTATTTATTCAGTTCTATTATGTCCAACTCAGTCTGAACAGTAAAATCCCAATTTCTTTCCCTTCATTTGCAATTCTCCCTAATCTTCAAGCTTAGAGGTTTTCTGTTTAAATAATCAAACACATGGCTTCACAAACAATATAGCTATGTCATCGTGAGGAAAGGCCCTGCCAATGCTCAATGCTTCAAATCATTTTTCAGGTTTTTTTTACCCTCCCCCCCTTTTTCACTAAATTGAGAGAACAATTAAAGAAATTGTAATTTCTTTCCAATGGGAGACTCTGGTACGTAACACTCTCAACCACCTTTTGGGGTATTTTGTTTGGAGGATGTAACTATAGCTGTTCAAACTTAAAAATTATTTACATTGAACAACAACAACAAAAAAAAAAAAACCCTTGTCTCCAAAAAGTCATATGGCTTTATATAAATTAAAAATGGCCAGGAATCAAAACTTGACATTTTTTTCATGGGCACATCGCTCACTGGGTGCTGCCCCCAAAGGGCACTTTTGGGGGCCTTGGGTGGGTGGGAAAGACAAGCAAAAACTGGAGGCTGACACTCTTGCCTAGTGATTCACATTGGGCTGCAGCTGAGTTTGCAAACAGCAGGTAGTCATCAGAAGGTTTATGTGAAATCTAATGAATCAGAAAGAGAAAGCAGGGGAAATGGTTTCTTTTCATACAGGGCCAGATTCTGATCTGATGTAAGTCTCAGAGAATTAGCCGACATATGGAAATTATCCCCATGTGGTGCTGTGGGATAGCAGTATAAGGAATTGTTAAAGGAACAGGAATATTTAGCTTGTGAAGAAAAGGCCTGGGTGGGAGAGAGCTCTTTTCAAATATTTGAGAGGTCAGCATGTGAAAACGGAGGTATTGTATGTTGCTCCTAAGGGAAAAACAGGGTCAGCAGATAGACTGGAAAGTCAGGCGGTAGTTTCATATGCTCTTGTCTCCTCCTAGGTCATCAGAGCATGGCCATTTGCAGAGCATGGCCATTTCCTCACAATAGATGAGCTCATGTGGAAAGACAGTCATATGTAGAGCTGTCCCCTAGGAACTGGTCTGGGACTCAAGAACACAGACAACTCTGGCACTGACAATAAAGCTCACGCCGATCAGGCATGGCGGGACTCCAAAGGCAACATCCAGATGCACTTTAGGCAAATAGAAATAGAGACAGAATGGACGGTATATGAGTCTTAGCATTAGTGGGGTCTTGGTCAAAGACATAGTCTTCTTATTGTCTTTGCAACCGTGGAAGAGTTATTTGGCTTTTCTGTGCTGCACTTTCTTGATCTGTACAATGAGGACAGCATCACCGGTGTTAATGGGCATCTATTGTTTCTATCTACTCAGCATTCTCTTGCTCTACTGCAGTAAAAGTCTTTTCCCAAGCTAAATAGAGTCCTGGTGTCAATAGAGGTCCAGTGGTTCTCCATGAAACCCTTCTGCTGTAGATGGGTACTACAAAACCATCTAGCATTGTGGACTGAGCAGCTATGGGGTTCTCAACCTGTCCACTGTGAAGGCAGCTATTGTTGGACTACTCAGACTTTATCAGCCAATCTAATAAACTCCCTTTTAATATATCTATTCTATAGGTTCTATTCATCTAGAGAAACTGGACTAACCCAGATTGTGGTACCCAGAAGTGGTTCTAGAGAAATACAATTGTAAGGATGAATTTCTCTCATGAGTTTGGTGGCACTGGAGTTGCTCTCCAACTAGCTGAAACCTGCAATGCTAACAAGTCCCCTGGTAGCATGGAGAGCATTGGAAATCCATAGTGTAAACTATCTTGCACAGTTAAAAGCTGCAAGATAAATGCATTTGGTGCTCCTGGCTCTCCTCTTATGAGGAGTAAGGAATTTAGTGACTCTATGTAAAAGAACTTTTGAACATTTGTGGAAAATCAATGAAAATAATGATCTCTGGAACAAAGAAAAGAACAAGCTCAGTGGTAAAGTTACCCAGCTCCAGATGTGCATGAACAATTTAAAGGTTTCTAAGTGTTTTCTGGAAGAGAATCTTCTCCCTGGCATGCGTAGAGTTCAAGATGCCAAGAGTCAAAATCAAACCATCATCATACAATTGCCTGACTTACAACATAGATTTATGTCCCAGCCAAAAAAAGATGTCTTCAGAACTGGAAATGACCTTCTCTGAAGGATATGTTACACAGACAACGCTGATGGCCTTCACTGCCCACCTATCTTTGACCTGTATAATCAGATTCGAGACCAAGCAGGCCCCTAGAGGTGAGGTAAAATGTGTGATCTGTGAGGAGGTATGCTACATCCATAGAGATCTTAGTGAATTTTATAATTTACTCAAGCAGAAATTTTGGGGATATATGTGGGAATAGATTTTTAGGAGTGTTGGATAATGGTGGGAAAAATATAAAATTAGATCAGCCTGAGTTTATCCCTATGGACCCATTGAGCAGAGATTCTAAATTTAATATTACAGCTTGCAGATTATAAACAATGCTGAGTTTATTTGACCTGTTGACTGAAGGATTTGTCAAAAGATGACCTACTGTGAATGAGCTGGAGATTCCTGGTATCCCTTGGTTTAGTGTTGGTAAAGGCATTCAAAGGCTCAGGAAAATCAGAATGCTTGAGTAGATTCAACGTTTAAAACCTAATCCTCCACAATGGGAGGGCCTAGAAGACATGGTCTTCACTAATACTATTCTACAGAAATTTGGGACCAGAACATGTGAAGACTATTATGGTTGCTCTTCTTCTTGTGCTAGACCTGAGGGTGGGAGATGTCACTGCTCAATTGGATGAATTAAATGCATTGGATCCTGGAGTAGCAGAGGCCAAGTGGTAGCACTGATTTTCCAAAGGCAAAGACAACACAGGCAAAGCAATGTCTACAAAGGCCTAACTCACATAGAATAAATTCTCTACTTACAGAAAATTCAAGAACAAATGAAAGAAAAGAAAGGATAACGAATCCTTATGACTCATGACCACCAACCAGTTACCAGACTTCTTAAATGAAGGAAAGGCCAAATCTCCTTAAAGAAAGACCTTGTTATAATAACAAAAAGTTTTAATGTTACCCTTTTTCAAATTCTCGCCCCAAGCGGCCTATGGCCTAAGTGTAGTGATTTGAGTAAGAATGGTTGCCACAGGCACATGTATTTGAATACTTTGTCCCCATTTGGTGGAACTGTTTGGCAAGGATTAGGAGGTGTGTCCTTATTAGAGGAGGTATGTCACTAGGGGTGAGCTTTGAGATTTCAAAAGACTTCACACCATTCTAAGTCTCTCTCTCTCTCTCTCTCTCTCTCTCTCTCTCTCTCTCTCTCTCTCTGTTTCATGGTTGTGTATCAAGATGTGAGCTCTCAGTTACTGCTCTAGCCCTTTGCCTGCTGCCTGCTGCCATGTTCCCCACCATAGCCCCTAACCCCAGAAATGTAAATACCTAATAAACTCTTTCTTCTCTGTAGTCATTTTTCCTCTGTCCTGCCCATCCCACAGCTGCTCAGACAAGTAAACACACAGAGGCTTATATTACTTACAAACTTTATGGTCTAATTAATCAGGCTTCTTGCTAGCTAGCTCTTATAACTTGACCCATTTCTATTAATCTATAAGTTGCCACATGGCCATGGCTTACTGGTACTTTCACATCTTGCTTCCCCTGACAGTGCTGGCATCTCCTCTCTGCCTGTGCCTCTCCTTTTCCTGTCTCTCTCCTGGATTTCCCACTTGCCTATAAGCTGTCTTGCCATAGGTCAAAGCAGTCTATTTATTAACCAATGGGAACAACACATATTCACAGCATTCAGAAAGACATCCTCCAGCAGTTCCCCTTTTCTATCTAATCAAAAAGGAAGGTTTTAGCTTTAATACAGTAAAATTATATATAACAAAGAGTTATCAAGTAAGAATTACAGTTACAATATCTAGTCTGTTTGTATTTGGCAAAATTAAAGAAAATATTTTATCATCTATCCTATATTTGTGAGTCTAAAGTTTCATATCTAATTTATCTTTTATCATAACCAAGGACAATTATAATTATATCTAGTCTTCAACTACATCAAAGATCTCAGAAGGATATAATATTACCTAAGTAAACAGGAAGTGCATTGTAAGCAACTTCCAAAAATCTAGAATGACAAAGACAGCTAGCTGCCTGAACAGTCACCCAAAGTTCCTCTGCAATGTTGGGGCATCCTTCTTCAGCCTATAGGCCTAGAGTCTCTCAGTTGCTTCTCTCTGTGTCCTGTAGAATGTCTGGCAATTTCTTCTGTGAAGCAGGAACCTGAAGGACCACCTCACCTTGCGAAGTTCATTGGTCACCTTCCTATGGGTCCTGCATGTCCAGTTTATATAACATCTTGTCAAGCAGTCCAAGCAAGAGCAGTTTCTTGCTCAAATGGCCATTTTCTGCCAAGAAGAAGATAAACTTCATCTGGAGTGTTTTCAATGCCCATCTTCCTCTTTGAAGTAAATGGGTACTGCCAGGAACAGATGTGTCTCACTGTCCAGAAAAGTCTAAGTTTTTAAAACATTTTAAATGCCATATTCTGTAGGTCATTGAAGTGCTTGAAGATCACCTACCTAATTGAAATATATCTGTACCTAGAAAACTTAACTAACATGACTATAAGTGTGATTATTATAGATGACTAATTATTAATCTGTATTTCTTAATTATACATTACAATTTTAAATGAGCTGCACAAACATAATACCTTAAATAAGAGTAGAAATATATATATATACATAGTGTAACAAAATTAACTTTAAATTTTTAATCAATAAACTAAAATCCATATCAATGTAAAATATTTCAAACAAGTTGTTGCTCTTTAAAAGTAGGTTTAATAATCTACCCTTTTATCTTTTCATATCTATATTCTACATTTCTATATCATATCCCCCTTTCTTCTTTTAGAAAGAGATTGACTATGACCAATAATAATTTGTAACCCACCTCCTAAACAAAGACAAATACCCATAATCCAGTTTTTGGGAATGTGGGCATAATTTTCTAGGCTACTTCCTGCTGATTGTGGGCACTGGTGGTCTTATGGGAACACAAAGAAAATTTGAGGATTATGGTCAAGTCCTTACTCGAGTAGTCTATGAGGCTGTATTCTCTGAGCCAGTTGCCTTGAAGTTGATTTTGGGTGTCGGATCATCTGGGCCATAGTGTCACTGGAGACCTTTCAGGGGGTCTTGGCTGATCAAACCACACTAGCCTGGAAGCAATCCACAGGTTCTTATCTTCTGTGGAAACAAAAGCAGAACCTCTTTTCCAAAGCAACATATCCTTAGACAAATTTTGAAGTCAAAATACCTTTAAAATATACATATTGGTTTAATTCAGTAGCCTTGATGATCAAATGTTTTTCTGTAGTTAAAAATACCAAAGACACTAGTGTCCTGTCATGATTCAGGACTTTAAATTCTAGAAATTGTTGATGTTTTTTCTTTTTAATTCAGCTGTCCATTCTTCTTGGCTATGTATTTGTGTAGCTTCATCTCAGCATCCTGTTCTTCTCCATATCCCTCTATTAAATGTCAGTCTACTATTGAGAGGTGTGTTTAGTTACTCTTCAAGAATAACTGTTTCAGCTGTCATTCCACTGCACATCAGAAGCCATTGGCCCACTGCCTGTTCAGCTGCCTTCGAAGAAAAGGGCACTGTACCTTTTCCAGACTGCGAAGACCACTTCAGGGATGGTGCCATATTGTCCTGGCCTCAGAAGATGCCTTTTGATAAAGCTATAACCACACTTGTTTTGGCAAGAATCAGTAGTCCTTTGTTTCGTGTCCTGTCTGTCCATTTTGTCTTGTTGATTTGAGGATACTTTGTTGTCCAGTGGCTACCTTTTGCCACAATGAAAGTTAACTCCATATGCAGTTTCTTCAATGCTCATATTCTCTCTGAAGTAGATTGGTACTGCCAGGAGCCGACGTGTCTCATAGTCATAACAAAAGGAAAATTTTCTAGGTTATTTAAACATTTTAAATGCCATATTCTGTAGATCTCTGAAGGGTTTGAAGATGGCCTATCTAAAATATATCTGCTCAATCTTGAAAACATACCTAATATGACTACAAGTTCTATTGTAATGTCTAACTACTAACTTTCATTTCTTTATATCCTAATAGTTGGTAATAATAATTCAAGGATCAGAAAATTGCATTATTTGTTAAATGAACAGTATAAGTACAATTAGAAATATACATATAGCATTTTCTAACAATATCAATTTCAATATATATAATTTGTAAATAATATAAAACAATCCAATCCAATGTAAAGTATTTAAAACTAGTAATTGTCTTTTTCTTTTTCTTTTCTTTTTTTTTTAAACAAGAACCTTAAATCTAATCTCCTTTGCTTAGCCCTTTTCCTAACCCTTGACAACAACTTGTAACCAGCCCCCCTAAACAATGAAAATTATCCCAGACCCAAAACCCATTAAAAGACCAAAAAACACCACCCGCCCCACACCACCTCTTTGGGAATGTGGGCGTCGTATTCTTAAAATTGCTTCCTGCTGGGTATGGGCGAAGGTATCTTTACCCTGAAAAGAAAAATTTTAGGTTAATTGTCAAATTCTAGGAAAGGTAACTATATCCTTCATTATCCAGTCTGTGTATAATGCCAAAGTTCAGGATTTATCCCAAGTCCTTATTCAAGTAGTCTTTGAGATTGGATCATCTCAGCTAGCCCTCTCAAAATTGCTCTGAGCACTTTGTAGTTCAAAGCTGATCTGTAGATGATGTTTGTCAGCTTAGTGATGTTATTATTGTCCATGTGGAATTGTTGTTGCTGTGGGGCCCCATCTTGTTCCTGGAGACTTCAGTTGATGTTAGGCCTGGCCGTGATTTCCTGCAGAAAACTGATAAGAGACTCAATCACAAAGACATATATATGCAGCTAATTGAAGGCTTTTTTTTTTCTAGAATTAGTTAGTACTCTATATGACCATTCATATCTTAAGAGTTTAAAATGTATATATATGTATATATATTAATCTTTTAAATTTGATATAAAATTCATACTTTAAGAAAAGTTTAAAGAATCAGAATAGAATCAAAGAGTTGAGATTAGTAATAGAATAGTCCCTTAATTAATTTGGTTTTTCTCCTGTCCCATAGCAGAAGATGGCTCTTTTTTTCTGGCATGACACAGGGAGTTTGCATTTTTCTTTTAACAACATGCTTGAGTTTAAAGAAGGAGAGAGCCATTCTCCAACCAGTGGAATTCAGGTGTTTCTGTTACATGGACTGCTCTCACCCAATGTGAGGTCGAACTATTGACCTTGTGTACATCCTACTTCACAAATGAATCTGACAGATACACTAAGCATATAGGCTGAAGATGATGCCCCAACACTGCGGAGAAACCTCAGGTGACTGTCCAGGCAGCTGGCTGTTTCTGTCAACTCACAATTTTTTTTGGAAGTTGCTTGCATGCACTTCTTGTTTTTATTTTTGTTAGGTAATATTATTTCCTTCTTGGGTCTCTGAGGGAGTTGAAGATTAGTTAGTTATAGTTGAAGATTAGTTAGTTATAGTTGAAGATTAGTTAGGATAGAAAGTGAATTAGGCACATTTTGGACTTACCAAAATAGGATAGATAATGGAATTACTTTCTCTGAATTTGTCAAATACAAATGGACTAGACATAGTTTAGGTATTTATTACTTGTATATATGGTATATAGTTGTTGTACTTTTGTATATAGTTTTTCTTACAATAGTTACAACTTTTTTCCTTTTTTCTTTTTATTAAAATAGAAAAGGGGAAATATGGTGATATTTTATTTGCACTAAAATGTGATTTGTATGTTAATAAATAAAGTTGCTCCAGGGATCAGAGCTATAGAGCCATAGCAAAAGCTGGGCAGTGGTGGTGCACGCCTTTAATCCCAGCACTTGGTAGGCAGAACTAGATAGATCTCTGTGTGTTCAAGGATACAGTCAGCATTGGAGAAACACGTCTTTAATCTCAATACCAATCATAGAAGACTGGAGGTCTGTACAGACAGGCAGTGACGAGGCAGTCATGTGGTTGGGTTTACAACCAATGAGAAGGCAGAACAGAAAGTCTATATAAAGACAAACACACAGGAAGTAGGTCTCTTGGCTGAAGAGGCTAGCTGCAGCAGGCGGGTAAGGCTCTTAGCTCTGACCTCTTGGGCTTTTATCTTTGCAAAAAAAAAAAAAAACAAAGACAATATAATCCATATTCTCTATGTAATTTCCATCTTTACGTGGCTTATTTTTATATTATTCTTATTGCCTCTTTAAAGACTTTATTTTTTAAAACTATCTATTTCTTTATATAACTGTCTATCCTGCTTTTCTTCTCTCTTCCAAGCCTACCATAAAGGTCTGGAGGTCTGTACAGACTGGAAGTGACAGAGCCTGGCATAAAGAGGAAGTGATGTAGCTGAGCAGACAGAGGAAATGAGATGGCAGAACAGAAAAGGATGTAGGTGTGCGTATACAGGAAGTAGGTCTCTTTGGATGCTGAGGGCTGGTAAGGTGAGCTTGACTGTGGCTTTTCCCATTTCTCCGATCTCTCGGTTTTAACCCCAATATCTGGCTCTGGGTTTTTTTTTTATTAATAAGACCATTTAGCAATTCATCTTACACTTCTTTTAGTTGTTTTGTTCCTGGTGGCTTATCACAGGGATTGAAAAGTAACTAAGACAAAAGAGTCCTTGTATATTGGGGGAAAATAAATACTCAGACTTTTGAGAACCCACTGTACTCTGGTTCTGAATTGACATTGAGTCCAGAGGACCCCATAAGTCATTCTAGCCCTTCCTATAGAGGTTAGGTGATTGATGGAGTCTTAGCTAAAATTGAACCAACAGTGGGTCCACTGTGTCCCAAAACTCATCCTGTGGTTATTTTCCCAGTCCTGGAATATGTAAATGGGATAGTTGCACTTATAAGTTGGTAGACTACCCAGATTGGTTGCCTGATCTGTGGAATGAGGGCTTTTATGGTTGGAAGGGCCAAATGGAAGC
The DNA here is from genome assembly GCA_902168405.1 of Peromyscus aztecus. NCBI lineage: Eukaryota > Metazoa > Chordata > Mammalia > Rodentia > Cricetidae > Peromyscus > Peromyscus aztecus. Next base: position 28,684 of record CABHPQ010166036.1, read on the forward strand.
CAGAGGAGCTGCTTCAACCAGAAAAAAATGTGAACCAAAACCAATATAGCATCCCTAGATGGATTACAGAAGTTAATGTCATTACCAAGGACTTTATAAATGTAGAGGTGGTGATTTCTACCACATCTCTTTTGTGGTTGTTTGAATGAGAATGGCCCCCATAGGCTCATCTATTTGAATGCTTGTCCCCAGTTGGTACAATTGTTTAGGAGGGGTTAGGAAGTATGGCCTTTATGGAGTAGGTGGAACCTTGGCAGAGGTCATATATCACTGGGGTGGAGTTTAAGGTTTCAAAAGCCCATGCTAAGTCCAGTCTCCAGTCTCTCTGTCTCTCTGTCTGTAACTCTATGGCTAACTTTTCACTAGCATCCCTGGTTTCTATTGTCTATCTGTCATTATGAACATCTCCAGTGATGAAGAGGACACCTCAACACAACCTGCACCGTACACAGGAACATCTTGGCCACTTGAAGTCATTCTTATCAGTTTTTATTCATGTTTGGTCTTGCACTAGAGAAAAATGAACTCTGCTTATTCTCTAAACAGTAAACCATGGGACAGACTCTGTGGTGGCAGAAGCTTGGGCATTATTACAGCCAATATGAGGCATCACACTAAGTCTCACACTTATCCGTTCCCAAGGGTAAGAACAGTGCAGCACTCAGGGGTACACCTACCAGAAACGATACCTTCGACAGCATCGAATGATTTTCATTAGGCATTCTGATTTGACTGCTCTGCACAGAGTGCTGATGTAGGTATTGGAAGAGTGACAAGATGTTTATTGCCCAAGGAGAGTGTAACTTAAGATCAACATTGAGAAAGTTTTGAAAATGTTCACAACTGAAAGCAAACAGAACAACTGAAGAGAATCCCAGGTCTGACTTAAAGGGCTGGACTACTGGATCCCTTCCATGCCTGTGTGTTGATGTGCTCCCCAAAAGAGACCTGCCCTGCGACAGTGCACACTGTCTCATTCATGTCTTGGACCAGTGAGGTGTGGGGTGAAATGGGGAAGAACTCCGTTGGTTCTTGGTGGGGCTCTCACTTTCAATTTGGTGGTGTTTGTGAAAAATAGTTGTGAAAACTCAGCTTCACGCTGTGGATGTATTGTTTTTTATTTCTGTGTGGCTTCCCTGACACTTGGCGTCCGAGTCACCAGCCAGCTGGAGGGAGCAGTGATGGGCCACGCAGGGAGGGGACCTGGGAGACAGAGACAATCATGTCCACACCCTACCTTAAAGCTTCCCTATTAATTCTTACTCTGCAGATGATGCTGAACCTCACAGTGCCAGGAGAGCTGCCTCTAGAATGCCAGCATCCCAAACTGCTCTGTGCCCAGCATCTGATGGGGGCGGATGGGGGGGGGTGGATGTCCATTCAGCTTTGGGAGAAATAATGCTTGGTCAAGCATTATTAAACCAAACGCTAGAGAACATATATACAACTAAGAAACAACTGCTTAATTCTGTGGACTTTTAGGTCAGACATAGAGAAACACCAATACTTCATGGCTTAGATTACAGAGAGGAATGTGAGAAGGAAGGAAGGCGTAAGCCGGGAGGCACACCTGACAAACAATTTCAATGGAGCTTTGCGTTTTCAAAAGCACCTTTAAACCACGAGGCGGCCCACCCAGCTCTCCTGCAAAAGTAGGTCATCACAGTATTCACAGGTGAGGAAACGGAGACACAGTGTTTGGTGGCTCCCCAAATACAGCCGGGGCACACACGTTCAGATTTCCATCTAGAAACTCATTCAGAGAGGATGCCTTCTTCCAAGAAAGAGCAAAACACACGGACTTAGCAATTTTTATTTGACATTTTTGTTTGCTAACTATGCTGGAAGATTGCTGCTATAGACCAGGAAGTGTTGAGGTAATACAGCACACCAAAGGGTCCGATTGGAGGGCAGTCATTCTTCTAGCCGTAGCTCCCATGCTGTATTCTAATGCCATGGTGGCCACAGAAATTGCTAGAGAACTATGAGGCTGCATTCTCTGATTGAGCTGCACGACTTCACAAAAGTCATTTTCTGAGGGTCATATTCACATCTTTAAAATAAAGATAATATTTTTTGAAAACTTTTCATTTTAAAAATATAATCCCAGCACTTGGAAGATGAAGACAAGAAGATCACATCGAGGCTAGTCGAGGCTACACAGGAGTCTGTATCACAAGACAAAATGTTGCAAAACATGAAATAGTATGCTTTATAAACCACCCATAATCACACTTGTCCTTTCTGAAGAATGTCTGCAGAAAGTGATGGTGGTCTACCTCCAGCCTTTCAATGCCATTTCAGAGCCCAGTGCATATCATTTCAGGCTCAAACACATTATTAAATGTGTACATGCCTGCAAAGTAAATTTTAAAATGGAGCCAAGCTGTACACATTCTTGGGCAATGTCTTCCTTGATTTATGATCACTCCACTTCACATTGATCAAGCTTTAATGGTTGTAAATATTCTAGTACATGGATGGTGCATAAATTATTAAGTGATTTCTTTTTCAGTGTTTATCTGGTAAGACCCAAAGAAGAAAAGGCATCAGAAAGTGTCTTGCAACCATATGTATTACTTAAATGTAGGGGTTTATTTTGATAATTCTCACTCACAAGGATGTGACCCTATCACATTCAGTCATACTGCCACTGTTTCTCATCAACAATAGTCATCAGAATGAGGAAAAGTGACACAAACATTGAGATAATTTTTAATAACATTAATATATAGTGCTATAGTATAATGTAGTGTGCTGTTTTGGGAATTATATGCCCATTTTACTCTTGTAAGTAAAACAAAATTAAATATTAAATACATTAAGGTGAAGTAGGTGAAAAGAGCACATTGATGTCATTCATTGATGACACATCATTCATTGACATCATCTGATGCATGGATGAAGATAGGCTTTGAGTTTTGTTTGACATATTTAGCTGTTTGGTTTTTTTTGTTGTTGTTGTTCTTGTTTTTAATGATTCTTGGAAAAGAAGTGAAACCTCAGTAGGCATTTTATTTCCAGGAAATATAAGTTTTAATGTTTATTAAGAAGATAAAAACTGAGTTTCCTACCCACAATATGCTTTGTATAAATGTGAAATAAAGTTCTGACTGCATACTTAGATCCCACAAGCCTACTTAGAACAGGGATATGTGGGTCTGCACACAGCTTTCTGAGTTCCTCGTGTGCACTGAGTAACATTGGTTAAGACCAGCCTCTGCTGTGGGATGTCTTTCTCTATGCTGTGAATATGTGTGGCTCCCATTGGATAATAAATAAAGCTGCATTGGCCTATGCCAGGGCAGGATAAGGTTAGGTGGTTCATTCAAATTGAAGACAAGACGAAAAAGTATGGAGTCGGGAGACCCTGCCCAAAGAGCAACAAGATGCCAGCAGACTGGTAGTGCCACCACCACATGGCAACACATAGATTAACTGGAATAGGTTGAGTTAAGTTATAAGAGCTAGCTAGCAAGAAGCTTGAGCCATAGGCCATACAGTTTGTAATTAATATACGCCTCTGTGTAATTTTATAAGTGCTACAGGACCAAGGGTGGGAAAGATTTGTCCAGACTGCAGGGCCGGACAGGACCAAGAAACTTCTGCCTACAAACCTCTATCCCATTGCCTATGCATAAGATGAGCTCATCTGAATTTGCCTTCCTTTGGAGATCCTGAGAAATAGTGACAACCATCTCTCACAGACAGACTTGGATGTATGGATTGAAATCCCACCTCCAACAGTCATTTTTCTTGTCTAAAGGCTGAAGACAGTTTTAAAAATGTTAGTCTTGCTGCAACCTACCACTCTGTAAACGTACAAGATTTCCGGCTACCTGTTAGATCTCTGAGGACATACCCTGAAGCGGAAGGAGTGTTACCAGGTCTGGAGCACAGCCTAGACCATGTCAGTAGCCATCTTTTAGAGGTGATGTAACTCTCCATTAACAGTAGTGTGGTTCTCCACATTTCTCCCTTTTATGTCATATTGGGCGTGTACCATCAACAACACACTCATGGTCAGAGACATGCATGGGCGATAGGAAGTGTGGATCCATAGGTACTATTCCTGGAGTACTTGGCCACTAGGTGAGGCAGGGACCATAAGGAGAAAAACCATACATTAATGTGCCTTCACTGGGTCTCTTCCTTTTGTCTCAGGTAAAACAATTTGGGAAAAATCAAGTATGGCCAGAGATGTCCCATTCAAATTTTGATGCTAGCTGGGCATTCTCTTCTGCCTACCGTTTTAACAAATGTTTCTTCCATGTCCTTAAACTGAGTGTTCTCCAAAACATGCTCTCCACCTTTCTTCCTCATGCCTTCGCTTGCGCTTGCCCTGAGTGCCCGGGACTGTGGCTCCCCTACAGAGCTTCCCTCTTTCAGTAGGTATGGTCTTCTCCAACACATGCTTTTCTTGTTCAGGGAGACCGCTCTTTGGAAACGGCTGCCATCCCTCCCACCTGCTGTACTTAATCAGACTTTCCCCATTCTTAGCTTTCTTGGTGTTCTGTTATTATATTCTCACTTGGCTTCTCAACAGAAAGCCAGAATGAGGAAAGGGGGCATGGACATAGAGATAATTGCTAATCCCCTCTGACAAGCAAAGCCTCAGACATTTTGTTCTCAGTTGATTATGAGTCACCAGCTCACCCCAGTGCAATGACCACTGGACAAGGTCAGGTCTCTTTCAGATCTGAATAGTTTCTCTCTCTAGAGATACCGCATTGCAGTCACAACTAAGAAGCCATTCGCCACAGGCTGCTCATCAACCCTCATAATTTTGTACAAAAGCATCCAGAAGGCTCACTGAGAAGTGGGCTTTTCTCTCCCACACATAAGAGGCACCATTTTCTACCATGTTGCATAGACAAAACTTCCCTCTACCCATCCTCCCACACTGAGTCCACAAACTCCAAAGGACTTACTCCCCCTGGATAAGACTGCATTTTTGTGAGATTGATGCAGACAATAGGTGGAAACCCAGGCCTGTATCATCTAAAACTGCATCCAGGAAAAGAGCAAAAGAGGACAAAATCCAAGAAAATCGACAAGGTAGTAATATTCAATCAGCATTTGACTATCACGTAGGTCTTATCAGTTCCTGTTCCTTCAGTTCTGACCTCTGAATGAAGTTCTTTTACAAATAGTCTTTTCTCTCTATTGACATTTACCCAGAGTCTGTGCTGAAAACATAATTCGAAGATTTCCAGTGTTGCCCTTACCCTGGGAGAAGGAAGGGTGGAGTTTGTTTCACTGAGCTCCCTCACATCAGTAAATACACTCTTCCACAGCTGATGGATGTACACACCTCTGCCAAAGAGATCATGGCACTTAAGTGCCAGGCATGCCAGGGAAATGCCGCTGAGTGCTGCAGCTTGCTGAGGGGCCATTTTAATACAGAAAGAGCAGTGTCGTGAAGGCCCACTGAACTAACCTTCACACAAAAGATGGTTCCGCTCATATCACATTCCTGGTGGAATGTCTGGATTTAACCTCCTACTTATGAAACATGAAGGCACATGTCAAAAAATGTTCTGCATATAAGTGAAATAATGCAAAGCAATTATTACACTTGTTAAGAATGCAACAATATGATTATGAAATGTTAAGTGTTAATGAGTAAAATCCGTCTCAGCTTGCTCAAAATTATTGGCCTCCTTACTAGATGTAGTGTTCGCAACCAAAACAAGATGCCATATCCAAGTAGTGTACAAAGGACAGAAACCTAAACACAACAAAAACAAAAGCCAAAACTCAAAGAGGCAAGTTCAATTACCTATCCACTGGCTGTCCACATTGTTCAAAAGAAGGAGATAACTTCCAAATCGCCAATTCTCTTCAAAGAATATAGATGGGTCTTGTGTCTAAATTAGATGATGCTTGTAAGTGACTCTTTTGATGTTATCTTCAAATTCATCTCCTATCCAAAGAAGGGCTATTAACAGGCTTCAACAGTAGCAACAGCCTTTCCAGGGAAAGTAACAGAGTTTCAGTGCTTAAAAGTCCTCAGCAGAGGTTGCTGTTCACTAGCCCCACCCTGACTCCAGGCAAAGATGCTGGAAACTAGTACTTAGCAACTTCTGTACTGAAGGGATGATGGTGGAAAGGGAAGGAGGTGGAAGAGAAGATATGCATTTCCCCCTCCCATGTCTGGGACTCCTAGGAATGGCGATGGGGACTCTGCATGAAGTCACTTCATTCTTATCCTTACAACGTTCTCCCTGTGGGGCCGGCCTGCGCTCTTCATGAGGTCATATCTCCATCTTTTCAATCCCCAACCAGAGCCCTCCTCACACACTTCTTTCTGCCTTCTGTGACAGGAAAGCATCAGAGATCCATCCAGGAAGTATTCTCCTTCCCCCATCATTCCTATCCACACCCACAACCTCTCCCTTCCACTGTATAGGGCTGACCCCTCTACTTCCACCAGGTCATTGCATCCCTTAAACACAACCTCCTTTCTATTTTGTTCGTATTCTAGTGGTCCTTTAAAACTGTAGGGTTCTCTCTGAGATTAAACGTTAAGTAATATTGTTAGACAAACAGAGAACACCCAGTTAAATTTGAATTTAGATTAAAAAACAAATATGAGGTATAATTGCATCCGAAATTTCGGATGGGATACCATCACACTGAAAATGCCATATACCAGAGTGTTTTCTTAATCACTTACTATATAAATCAGTAAGTACTCTAGCCCACTTGGACATTTGCTGTCTCCAGTATATTATGCATATATGTGTTTGTGGAAGAGCACTATCCTCCAAGAACAGCCAGCATTACCAACAGACTGTGACTATTTATAAGAGGACTCTCCTCCCCAGAGATGTGGTGCTTGTTGACTATTGACATTCCCTCTGTAGAAGAGTATGGGGAGGGTCACTGGACCTCCATCTGGGATTCCATTCTATACCTCTCAGCCAGTTACACGAAATTCGGCCCAAACGGTTTGAGGCTTCATCATGTTCAGGGAAACTTGAGTAGACAGACTGTGTGAGATTGACATGAGGAGGGACTCCATCTATGCAGCTATGAGGAAGTTGTCATCCATACTGGGATGAGACTTTCCAGCTGCTTTGGGGTCTACCACACTCCTGTAAGGAACCCCTTACGCTTGCTCTGTAAGTTAGCACAATAAGCTCATGGGTTTCCCCAAGGGTGAACTTCATTGGAATGTACTTTGACTTGCTGCCGGGTCCTTATAAGGAGTGAGTAAACGCTTGTGTCTGTCTTCCCAGGGAGGGAATTCTCTCAACAGACCTCCCCACTGCAAGGTTCCATGCAACTGTGAAGTTCTCTGCCTCTCTATTACCTCATGCTTTTCCTGAGATAGTATTCAATGAATATTTGTCATTTTAAGCAGTAGCTGTTTCTCAACCACACAAACACCTAAGTCTGCTCCTTCATCTCTCCCTTCTACAGAACTGGGTGTCCGATGAGGTCTTGGTAACCTTTGGTCCCCTGATTACTCTTTCTGTTCTTTCTTTTCCTACCTCAACCTGCCTCTGTTCTTAAGCATTCCACCAAAACAGCTTCAGATATGGTCACATTTTACCCTATGGTCACAAATTACCCTTAGCCTGGTCTCTGGCAAAAACTGGATGCTACTTGCTGAATGAGTCTCCATTTCCTGACCTGTCGTCTCCTGGCTTTCCTCCTGCCGGTGCAACCAATACCCAGTGTCCATTCCATGGTTCTCTCTGTGGGCACGGAAATTTGGAGGGAGTCCTAGGCCCTCTTTTCTATTCACTCTTTTCTCCTTCAGGTAATCTCATTTACGCCCCTTACTTCAAGCACCATTCGTTTTTGCTGGTGACTCCCAGGTTTACACATCCACTCCATACTGACCGGTTTGTTCTATTTCTGTATCTCCAAATTGACACTGGATGTCTCAAAGATAGCTCACTCTAAGATGTCCTTTAAAAATCCTCTAAATTGGGGCTGGAGAGATGACTCAGAGGTTAAGAGCACTGGCCACTCTTCCAGAGGTCCTGAGTTCAATTCCCGCAACCACATGGTGGCTCACAACCACCTACAATGAGATCTGATGCCCTCTTCTGGCCTGCACACATACATGCAGGCAGAATACTATATACATAATTAATAAAAATGTTTAAAAAATCCTCTAAATGTGTCTTAGGCAATCAATTAGAAAACCAAGTTTGCACACTCTTAGGCAATCAGGGGGTTCAAGATAGTTTTGAGACATCTCTTTGACATATCCAGTGGTAATTTGGAAATGTAGATATGGGACTAAAATGATATCAGGTATTTTCCTTCATATACAGAATCTAGACTCGTGTGTGTGTGTGTGTGTGTGTGTGTGTGTGTGTGTGTGATATGACATGAAAGCATAAGACTAATCAGACAGGAAAGATGGAGCAGGATAATGAGATTAGTCAATATGAGCAAATACAGTGTCATGTATATGAAAATGTGATGAAACCTGTTGGTTTGGATGATAACAATATTAATTTTAAAAACATTTTTAAATAAATAAAACATTTTCTGCTTACTCCAACTCTGATCCTTTTCTGTTTTTCCCTATCTCAGTGGTGATACTTCCATGCAACTAAAGGAGCGAGCTTGAAAACCAACCGTCATCCTCAACTCCTGTGTAGCTCACTCCCCACATAGCTCTTACACTCATTCCTCTTTCCATGACTCCATGGCCACATGGTACAAATGAGTTAGCTTTTGCTTATTAATCAAAAGAGTTATAGCCACTGTCTCAGATTTCCTTCCAATGGGCTCTCCACTTTTACAGCTAAAATGCTTTTTCCACCTGTTGAAAAAAAAAACTTTTGGTTGGTTTTGTAAGAGGCCCCCACATCTCTTTCCAGTATCTCTTACCACTCTCTCCCACATTCTCCCAACTGTGGCAATAGTGAACAAAACTTGGTTTCCTAAATGCAACTACACACTCAAGAGGATTTGATGAGGACTGACAGCAAAATCACTGGCTTACAAGAAAAACAGGGTAAAATGAAAATCTGCCATCTGTTTCAGCCAAAATTATTTAAATCTTGAATCTAAAAAAGTTTTGGCATATCAGGCAGTCCACTCTCTTCTTTCAAATAGAGGAGCTGGAATGTCCAGGGAGGAGAAGAGACTGGCCAATATCGTGCAGTGACAGAGTTCAAAGTGCCTGAACCCAAAGTCACACCTTTTGCCCAGCAGAAGACAGATACTAATAAGAAAGAGAGTGACCTGAGAGCTTCTGTAGTTCTAAAGGCATGGAGGACACCAGTATGGGGTGAGTATAGAAAAAGAGTCTGAATCCCATCTTCCAATCAAACATACCCACAAGAGAACAAGCAAGCCTTCAAGTCATAAGAATCAGGAACTTTGTCTATGACCCATTCAACCAGATTGAATCCACACATCCAGTCCACACTACCATGGTAGTTCCATACCTACAAATCCAAATAACTACTGGATATCTCAAAACTGTCTCAAACCTAATTGTCTAAAACTGTTCTTAAAACATCCTCTAAATGTAGGCTGAGACAATGGATTCGAAACCAGATTTGTGGAGTCTAAAGCAATGGGTTCAAGATCATTTTGAGATATCCAGTGGTAATTTGGATAAGTAGATGTGGGGCTAATAAAATATCATGCTTTTCCTCATATGCTTTATATAGATATTAACATTATCATCATAGATAGGGAGGATTCAGGGTTGGTGAGTTGGTAGAACAACTTCTCGAGATTATGGAAATAACAAATAGGGCCTAACCAATCTACCAAATTAGATTCCTCTATGAGTCTACCATACCTGCCACCTGTTACCATCTGGGACTTCCACAGGGAATCCTTTCATTCTTCCATGAGGCCTAAAAGCAAGCAACTTTGTACCCATTGGATGCCACAGATTGATAGCAATAGATTCAAGGCATTTTATTTCCTAACAGTTCCCAAAAAGTTATCATCTGCAAGATCCTAGACTCTTTCCTTTCAAAGGCAACCCAAGCTCCCCAGCACAAATCATACTTCAAAACTGAAGTTGTCATTCAATAGTCAGGGGAAGCTTTCTGGAGGACTCTTGTCCCGAGATCAAGGGAGGCTGAGTAAATGCCCCTTGTGTGTTTATCACTGTGGGCACTGAAGTGTAAATGAGTGTGAAAGTTGCCTTTTGGTGTCAAAAGACTTGACAAGATTGTTTTCCAAATGGGATTGGAATTATTAGTAAATTTGTTGAGCTGAGAGGCGCTCTTTATCAGCTGTAAGTATTTTTAATTGGTTTCCAGGGAACACCTGTGTTGGGGTTATAGCATCAAAGGTGATAAACAACTTAATTATCCCTCAGAACCATTAGGAAAAAGTATCACTGTTGGTGAGTTTTCTTTGATGCCTTCTTTTGAAATGCCATCCTGCTACTATTGTGGGGCTATTTGTAGTTTGTTTCCTGGAGCTTTGAAGCTCCCTCCATAAGCAGAGAGGGCTGTTAGAAGTAGATTAATGTCATTAGTAACATTTGCACTGGTCCACTGTATCACTTTAAAATGTACTTATTTATTTTACTGTTTTAAAATAGTCTTGTTCTTTTACTATTGTTATTATATACATGAGCATAACACATACATCCCTCCTACCCTTCATTCTTGCCCCTCCCAAATTTGTGACCTATTGTTTCGTTATTTTTGTTATGTGTATTTTCTTTCCAGTCACTGTCTTTGTTTTCCTGTTTATGTTGATAAGCTGAGACAGAATGTGGTAGTAATTGTCAGTAGGTCAGACATCCATTGCAGAATACTTTCCTCTTAATAGTCTACCTTTGGGTAATAGATGTTTTAGCTTTCTAGAATCTTTTGTCCCAAGATAATGTCTTTGGGGGGGAGTCAAAATTCATTACTATAACAGAGAACATCCAAACTACAGAAAAAGAACCATCAGGATTCAAGTACAGGCTAGAGTTGAACTTCCCAAGTTCACAACCGCTCCTGACCTACCCTATGTAATGCAACACTCGCTTATTTCTTTATGATATAGATGGATTTTTCTGGCTGTCCCCTTCACTCTTCGAATATCTTTTTATTCAGCAAAAATAAATGAAAGAATTTGTTTTGAACTCTACAAGAAGAGATGCTATGGAGACTCACAGGAGTAGACTACAATTATTTTTAAACATTTCTCTTTGTAAAAACTGCTGACCATGTTGCAAGTCAAAGTTGTGGGTTGACAACAGGGAACCTATTCCTGTGCCTCGTGAATGAGGATGCTGAGGCTCATCCAGGAGAGGAAGCCAGAAGCCCAGGACTCTTGTCAAACTACGCTGAGGCCTTCTGGTGGGATTCTGCAGAGGGAAATCTTCTGCCACAAGGGAGATTAGACCCATGTTCAATGACTGTCCGCACAAGATATCCTCAGTATTGCATTGAATTAAAGGGAAATAAAACAGCAATTCTCCTAACTTGTCCAAGATGCTCAGTCTGCTAACTAGGCCACAGTAATTTCCCCAAACCATTTTGAAGCATAAAATATTGCATTGGATTTAAAGTGAGAATAAGCAACTGAGTAGTCTAACTTAATCCAAAAACTTGCTACTTGCCTGCCTGGCAGGGATGACTATATTCTAAAGAGACTTGAGTTCCTAACTTTGGTTACCAGACTACTAAAACAATGGACTACAGGAGATTGGGGTGTCCCGGGGAACTGCTTACCGCAGGAATAAAAATCCTGAAGCCACTGGGATAGGCAGAGGAGGGACCTCTCTTTGGAATAGATTTAGTTTGTCAGCTGACAGTGCAGGAGAGATGGGGCTGAGACAGTGGTAGACTTGGGACCACACCTTAGCGTGATTGCCTCCTTATGCAAATCTCTTAGCTTCTGTTTCAACTTCACCCACAGGCCAGGACCTGAATATGGACTTGACAGTTGTTGGCTCTCTTTCTTCCCGGGGTGGCCACATTTAATAAATCTCTGTTTTTAAATTTTTCGTTACTAATTTGGTCCTTTTAACTGGCCTATTGGGGATAGGTGGAGGAACCTGGCTTGTTGTGACACAGTGGTGACCTTGTTTGGTGACGGGTAGATGGGTCTATTAGCATGGGGCTTGCAGCAGGCTCAGTTTCCCTTCTCGTTCAATTACACCACCATCCATTCCTCTCTCTCTCTCTCTCTCTCTCTCTCTCTCTCTCTCTCTCTCCAACAGGTCATTGCAAGTAATTTCTGGAAGTCAGTGGGACTTGTTTGTTGAAAAATAAAATGCCCAGCTGCATCTATTTATATAAAACTTTAAAAAGAGTGTGTATGCTCTCCAATCTTACAGTTTTGTATTGGACATGCAGCATGCTATTGGCTGCAAGAAGTCACTTCAAGAATCTTAGTTATCTCAAATCAAGTTGCCTCAGTATACAACAAAGGGCCAAGCAGGACTTGCCACATGCTACACAGACCTGAACCCTTTGCTAATTTCCTAACCATTTCTACCAGCTCTACTTCTAGGATCTGTCTGAAGAAAGTCAAGGGAGACCTGTCCTCTAGAGTTCCAGTTTCATAGCAGAGAAAGATGCCTTCTTGCTCTGTTCACAGGAACGGATGCAGTTCATAAATGAGTCTTACAGTCTTTAACCAGCAATCTGAGTACAGGTTTTGGAAAGGCTCCAGTGTCTCTGCACAAGATCCGTTGGGATAGGTTCGTCTTGTAGGGTGATGCTATTGGGTGGTGATAGACTCTTGAGAGGGTTGGGAGAGGATATGCCTTCTAAGGAAATTGTGTGTTCTACCTCTCTTTCTCTGCTTCTGTCTTCAGAAGCCTTGTTTAGATACGTATGCCACCACCTGCCATACAGCATTGACACAACACAGGCTGAGCCAATGCAGTCACCGTGCCTTTAACCTGCAAAACCCTAAGACAGATAAACCTGCTTTTCTTCATAAGTAGCCTATGTCTGGCATTTTGTTATAGTGACAAACAGACAAACAGAGTCTGCGAACCTCGTTTGGCTGCTCTTGTGTTGATGGTGGCCATGGACACATTCCCACGAATACAGAAACCTGATATTCACAACTGCGTTAAGTAGCAGAAATGATGGTTTTTAGAAAATGAAACAGTATTTAAGAAGTCATATTCCAATTTTTCCCAAGCCCCTTTCTGTTCTAAATATAACAAAGAAGTATCATACAAGTAGCTGTGGCCCTCTGTGACGGAGATGCTGCAAATGTTCCTAATGTGGCCTTGTACCTTTGGAGTCTTTTCATTGATTTATTCTTGACAATAGTTTATAAAATAATTCTATCTGTGGTCATTCAATTTATTCACTCAGTAGCCAGAATAGATCCAGGAATTTGGCTTCAGGTCAAGCCTCCATCTTTGTGGAAGGCAACGCTGACACCCAGTTGATTTCTGTCTCTGTATTAGAGGGAGAATTTTTCATCTCTACATCCTATTTCTCAACTACCCCTTTTTATTTCTGTCCTTGAATGGCAGATAACACCACTATTGCAGCATCTGCCTAGTCTGGGGTCCTCTGAAATGGTTTATCACACTAATGTCACTTACTTCCTGATTTAAAACTGTGATTTGAAATTTCAGATGTGCTAGAGTCCTTCAGAGAGTGTGCTTCAAGGTTGAACAGTGACACTTTGAACATTGTAAGAACTTGATCCAGCGTGTGTGTGTGTGTGTGTGTGTGTGTGTGTGTGTGTGTGTGTGTAAGAACTAATAAAGGTGTGTCCTCCTCTTCCTCCCCTAGCATGCACAGGAATAAGTAGCACCAGCAGAAAAGTGTGTTTTGAGCGGATCGTAATGCCCCTTGCTGAGCCGGACATGGGGCTTTCCCACCTCTGCTGCAGAAGCTGGAGAACTGTCATCCGCAATGATGCTGAGGCTGAGCCATGTGCCAAACACCGATACTTCGCCCTTGGCTGCTACTTTATGGTTATGCTGGTTGTAACAGAGAACATATTTCTCAAGTGAGTTAATGCCTATTTACCACTTTGTTGTAATATGTAATTATCATAAATGACACTTAATTGTTTAATTACTAGACCAAAGGGTAGATAAGAACTTGCTATAAGAAAGATATAAGACTAGGTTTCTCTTTATATAAAAAAGTGTATGTTATATGCACATATGAATCAGACATGTTCATATCTAAAAGTATTTTGTGTATTTATACATTAATTATATTTGCATGTATTTTTGACATCCTGGATTGCGATAGGCAGATTCATACTTATGGAAAGATGCAGCTCAAATAAACACGCAGAGTCCATCAAACAAGTCTGTTGAAGGCACTGTGCTACTGAAGACTGTTCCACTGAGGACCTTTGCCTTGTCCCTTGGGAGCCCTTGTTTTGGTAAAAACCATTCACCAGGTGTACGTGCTGACAATTCAGTGTACAGAGGGTGAGCTAATGTCTGCGACATTTCTTAGCTGGAACCTAGCACTTACCCCACAGAAGGCTGAGCTTTTCAGGAAATAGCAAGAGGGATATCAGCTTCAACCCTCTCTGTGACAAATAATATTCCTTCAAGTCTTAAAACAACTCTGATTTCCATTTGTATTAGAGGGAAAACATACAGAACTAAACATTTTTAAGGCAGTTCCTGTAATAAGTTTGTCTCACAAACAAATTTTTTAATGTTCCTGTTCCTTATGGACACTTTCCCAAACATAGTCACTACCAACTTTGGACAGTTGTCCCAGCCAACAGTGGCTAATTGTGTTAATGATTGTTAGTAGCTCCTAGCAGGGACTAAGCACAGGTACTAAGTACTCAGTTATGCTAAGTGTTTCACATGGTTTCATATAACTATTTCTCACAGTGATTGTATTGTGTATGTCTTATGTTTCTCTGCATTCTACAGATCAATAAATGGTAAGTCCATTTGTTGTTGTTGTTTCTGCTCTTTTAGGGGCCGGCCACCCAGCTCCCAAATAAATCACACACAGAGGTTTATACTTAATTAATGCCTGGGCTTAGCTTGGCTTGGTGCTATCCAACTTTACTTAAATTATCCTGTCTAGCTTTTGCCTTTGGGCTTTTACCTTTCTCTATTTCTGCATACTTTTCATTATTTCTTACTCCATGGCTTGCTGTGTAGTTGTGTGGCTGACCCCTGGAGTTCTCCTCCTCCTCTGGCTACTTGTTTTTCCTCCCAGATTTCTCCTTCTATATATTCTCTCTGCCTGCCAGCCCTGTCTATCCTTTCTCCTGCCTTGCTATTGGATGTTCAACTCTTTATTAGACCATCAGGTGTTTTAGACAGGCAAAGTTAACACAGCTTCACAGAGTTAAACAAATGCAACATAAACAAAAGTAACACACCTTAAAATACTATTCTACAACATCCACTGACACACAAGAGTGGCAGAAGCAGAGTTAGAATCCAGACAGCCTGAAGCAGGATCCATTACTTTAACCATTAACCTATGTCAGTATGTAGCCTTGGCCTTGGGTGAGGACTGTTGCTAAAGGTTTTAAAACTCAGGATGCCAGTTTCCAAAAAGTCAGAATGCTTTCTTTTGGTTCATGGAACATATCTACTACCCCAAAGGAAAACAGTAGCACCCGCTAGAGAGATTCTGGCAAAATCAATGTCTCATCACAACTCAGCCTTCAGGAATAACTGAGGATTCCTGGTTCCCCCTGCCTCACCCTAGCAGCTGCAGATGAAGTGGGAGGCGCAACTGAGGTTAACTGTCTGGTGTGTTTAGCAGCTCCTATGCCTGGGGCTCATTATCTGCAAAGGTGACGGACATCACAGAAACAGTTCAAGTCACCCCAGGAAGAACTGGCTAATGATTCCAGGCAAACGTTCCTGAGCCCGGAGGTAAGTTGCATGTCCCCTCAGAGGCTCTTTCAGTGTTGTCACAGAAATATCAGAGCCCTTAGGGGAAAGAAAGTAAAATCTTTCTATCTCCTTGGCTGGTACCATTGTCCGTGTACTTAATACTTTGAAAGGAGGCTTTGCTATGTCATGAAACCCGTGTAGGATTTTATAATAATCTCTCTCTTTGCACAAAGTCCTCCTTAATGGTCTTGCTAATGCCTGAGATGACTCTATTCATTTGGAACCTGTTTCTTTTGGTAAAGGATGTTTCAAAAATCTCTGTGGCCTGCAAAGCTAGACTTGACACTGAGTGAGAGACAGGAGGATGTGTGTATGGCTGGGAAGGGGACAGTTACAGATTCCTTCAACAAAGTCATCTGGAAGAGCTGCTGTTCTCCTGGGCAAAGACTGAGGCTCTTATAGGCACAGGTGACACGGGCTTTTCTTGAAGATGTTGGAGTCATGTCTGCAATGACCAGGGTGTTGAATGTGCCTCTACCGTCTTGTCTGGGTCACCCTCACTTGGTGTCCTACTCAAATCTCTTCTATCCTCAAAAGAAACAAGCAAACACAAACCAAGGAAGACAAAACTGAAAATAGAAAACCATGTAAAAATGGTATTCTAACTTCAACTTACTTTTAATTCAATCTTTCCAGATCACTTGGATTTAGGAGCCTGTCTTACAGAAACATGTTCATGAATGTCAGGGCCATAAGAACCAGAATTTGAGAGAGAGAGAAATAATTGGCTATGTGGTATACCCTCCACTACACGCCTTGCTCCCTAAAAGCTCTTTCTGGGTAAATCTATTAAGTTATGGGTACAGACATGACACATTCACTTGCTACCTCCTCCCAATAATTCATAGTCACTCTTAACTTTAGTTTGTTTCACATAGGACTAACTACAGCTTCTGCCTGCCTAGAATAGTTAGTATAAGAACAGAAAGAGATAGAAACAACACATGCCAAAGCTTTTTGAAGAGGAAACTGAGAATATAGGCATTTTGCTTGTTTAGATAACAGAAACAGATTTGGTTTTGGTTCTTACCTGAAGACGCTGGAAAGACCTTTGTAGCAGACACCTGTCATGTGCCACACAGAATCCTTTCTCTTTTGTTGTCCTCAGCTTTTGTCATTGCTGAGGTGGCTGGTTGTGCATGGGTAAAATGCACCCAAGATCAACCTCAGAGTGAAAGCATAGGCCTTGACTTTGTCAGTTCTGCCCAAGGTTCCTCATGGTGCTTACTACAGAAGTTTGTAATGCCAAAGGACCTTCCTAGGCATTTGGGCAAGGACACTTTCTCAAAATGTGATGAAGTTAATACTCTCATGGGAAGAAAATTGGATGAGTAGGGAATAGGAGCCCACGAACTGATTTATTTCCCTTCCCTTCCAGAACCTGCCCTGAGAGGTGGTTACACAGTCCCTCAGAAGGTGGTTTTGAAACATTAGGAAATAAGCTAGGCCTGGTAGCAGCCAGTGTGCTCAGTGTTCTTGTATTTTTTCCCATTTCTCTCTGCTTCATAATCTATTCTCATTCTGGACTATATTCCCTGATAAAATAGTGCACTGCAGACCAGCAGTCCAGGCTCTGCTTTCTTAGGAACCAAAGTGAAGACATTTGATATCACAGAGACACCAGTCCAAAGTGAAGATATTTGATATCACAGAGATACCAAACCCAAGTGAAGATAATAGATATCACAGGGAATCCGGACACAGGTGAAGATAGTTGATATCACAGGGAATCCAGGCACAGGTGAAGATAATTGATATCACAGAGCCTCCAGAAAGATTCTCAGGAAAGCATTCTGGATCTGAGTCATAGAAACCACACTACTGACGCAAGGTGTGCTGGTAGCATTATACTAAGACTTTCCTCTGTAGCTAATGAGGCTGAGATGCAGATAGTAGATGAAGGAGCCGCAATGGTTTAAAGGATGGATAAAATGATGCTCACAAACCTGTGTGTGTTATTTTTCTTAGTGCTGTGACCAAATTCCTGAAAAGAAGAAGCTTAAGGGAGATAGGATTTATTTTAACCCCTGGTTTAAGAAGGGATACACGGTGAGGAAGGTCTGGCAGTAGGGGTGTGAGGCGGCTGGTCACACTGAATCATCAGGATGCAGAAAGTGATGAATGTTGGTCCTTAGCTGGCCTTGTTATTCAATCCAAATCTTCAGATCAGGGGATAGTGCCACCTGTATTCAGGATGTGTTTCCATTACCATCACACTATAGAAGTGAGATGATTGTTGTTTACACCAGAAGCCTTGGAAAATGAAAGGAAAATTTCAGTAAAACCAACTATTAATCACATCAAGCAATGTTGGGAGAGTCAAAGATGCCCCGTGGCAACAGGAAAAGTGGTCGTCATCTCATGGAACTGTAGTGCAGGACATTTGAGAACCAAGTCCAGGACCTACCTGACAAAGTAGTATCACAAAACAGAATGAACATACAGGTTCAATAGATCTATGAAATGACAGTGTAACATTTGGTAGGAAGAGAATAGGTGGGGATATCTAAGTAAAACAGCCTGATAAGCTTGAACTCCTGGATTCTACTGCTGCCTTTATAACCTTTACCAGAGAAGAAAAGTAGCTACCTGCCTAGAGAGTGTTGAAAGCCTTCCCTCAAAACAGATCCACTGAAGATGATCCTTTTTCTCCTCAAGATCCATCACCCATCTTTAGACTATTGACTAAATTGAGATCTTGGCCCAGCTATAGATTGCTCATAGAAGAACTAGCTTACATGCACAAATAACTATAGAAATGTAGCGAGGTAGCAGGTGACTGTTACACCTGCCTATGACCTTGAAGTA